>JASUDE010000353.1:25185-50563 GCA_034509685.1 Colletotrichum cereale | reverse complement strand
CCCTTAAGGGGTAAATAGTAGTAAATCTATAGCCTCTTATTAGCCTAATTCCCCTATAAAGTAAGGTATATTACCTATAGATTCCTTAGCACTTTACTATACACTACTATACTATTTTGCTAAATTTAATACACCCCCTTAGGGCTGCCTAATTCTATAGGGTAATAACTTATAATAGGGCTAGCCTAACCTTACTTTATATAGTGTATTTCCCTTCTATATTATTATTATCCTATACATTATCTTTTACTATATTTACTTCTGATTTTAATTTATTTTCTTTTATCTTACGTATATAATTTACTTTAATTTATACCTATTAATTACTTATATATAATTACTATATAAATTTAGTAAAAGGTTATACTATAAGCGCCTTTATTATCTTATCTACTATTATCTTAGTAGACTACTAATACTCTATAATAATCCTCCTTTTAGTAACTTCTTAGTGTAGCTAGTAGTTATAAATATCTATATAGTAAAGCTTTATCTATAGCTAGATTATCTTAGCGCTAATAAGGCGTATAGTCTACGTATTATTATAGTTAATTTAAACTATAGGTTGCTTTATAGCTTTTTTACTAGGTAATAGTTAGGCGCTAGCCTTACGTTTTATAGGCAGTTTTACCCCTAGCGTAGTAATTAGTTAACTAGTAAAAAGAGCTTCTTTTATAGCTAAAGAAAAAGCTAGAAGTTTTACTTTAGTAGTTAATATTATAATAGTATTTTACTTATTAGCTTACTATATTACTATTCCTCTAAATAACTTTATTACTACTACTTATAAGCTTTTTTTATTTAGGTTATTAGTAAAGCTTACGTTAGCTAATACCTTAAGGGTGTTATTATAGCTGCTTTTATCTATACTATATATAAGGTAAAGGTGCTATAAATAATAGAGGTAATTTAGTATATAGTCTGCTGCTTATTAGTAAATATCTTTAGGATTATAGTTAAATTACGCTAACCGGCTTACTATAAAAGTAACGTCTAGCTAAGTTATTACTATAGCGTATAAGATTATCCCTATTTTTTACTAATAGTAGGTAACCTCTTATAAAGAGGTAATTCCTCTATAAGGTAATAAATCTTCTTTACCTATTAGGGTTAATTTTAGTATATTATTTCTATATAGTAACTTTATAGCCTTTTTATAGTATACTAACTATAATAGCTAGAGATATTTTATAGTTTAATTACGTAGTACTTTAATACCTAAGAACTACTAAAGTAGCCTACTACTTTTAAAGTAATATTGTTTTTAGAGGGCTACTATTACTTCTTAGGCAGTAGGCTTATCTTTATAGTAGAAGGTAAGTATATAATTATTTATATAAAAGAAGAATATAAGGCTGTTTTTTATTTAGTAGTAATTCTTACTTACTATATAGTAAAACCTAAGCTTATAAAGGCCTTTCTTAAAGTGCTTTTACTATAGTAATAGTAATTAGTAGAGGCTATATAGCGCTTTCTAAAGCTAGAGAATTTAGCCTATATAGTAATAGCTTAGTAGTATCTCTATATATACAATTTTATTAATTTCTATATAGATAAAGGCGTTTACTACGTTATATTAGAAAAGCTTTAGATTAAATTATATAGTAATTACTATAAGTATTTTAAAAGATATACCTATAAGTATAGCTACGTAAGTATTATATAGATTTTTTACCTATTAATTACTATAGATTACTAGCCTTACTTTAAATTTAGTAAGTCTACTATACTTATCTAGCTTATAGGTATATACCTATTAGTAACTAAGTACTTAGTGTTTTATAGCTTCTCTTTATACTACTTTACGCTATAATTATAATTCTTTATAGCTATATAGGTAGCTTTTTTCTACTTCTTTAAATTTACTTTTATATAGGTAGTTTTTTAACTTACTATATAATAGAAAGGTGTAAAGTATTTACTAATAAGTGCTAATTAGGTTTTTTATCTATATATAAGGGTAATTAGTCCTTATAGTAGTTAAATTACCTATTATTTACTTATAGGTTGCCTTAGTAAGAAAAGCTGCTTTAAATAAGGTTTATAGGATATTTACTTTTAATTTACTAAGGCTTATAGTAAAGTCTACGTTTTTCTTATATCTAAGAGTATTTTATACATATAAAGTAGAAAAAGGTAGTATATTTACTAATATATTAAACGTAGGCTAGGTAGAAAAAGGCAGTATGTTCTTTACTAATATATATATAGTAGGTAAGATAGAAAAGGGTAGTATGTTTTTTACTAATATATATATAGTAGGTAAGGTAGAAAAAGGCAGTATGTTTTTTACTAATATATATATAGGTAAGGTAGAAAAAAGCAATATATTTACTAATATTAATAGTATATTTACTTATAAGGTAGAGTTCTTTATATTATTATTATAATCTTTTATAGTATTTACTTATAAGGTAGAGTGTTTTATAGTATTATTATAATCTTTTATAGTATTTACTTATAAGGTAAAGTGTTTTATAGTATTATTATTACCTTTACCCCTTACGTTAAGCTTTACTAAAGTGCTAAAGAATACAGCTAGTAGTAATAAAGGAGGCGTTAGCTAAAGAGTAAAGGTTACTTATAAATATCTATACTCCTTCTTAAGAGCTTTATAGTTACTTAGTGTAGCCTTAGCGTGCTATCCTTTAACGATATTACCTTCTTCTTTATTAATTTCCTTAGCCTATAGGGCTAGTGTACTTTATGTAATAAGTTATTTAATTTACACCTAAATAGTAGTAAGATCTTAGTCTTATAGTTTATTAAGTAAGTAGTTAATTAACCTATTAAATTTCTCTTTTTTATTAAATATTACGTTACATATAGTAAATACCTTATTTTTAATAGGATGCTATATATAGTATAAATTACTTAAAGTATAACTAATTAAGTAACTAATTTACGCTTATAGGGATAACTTTTTCTACTTATTACACCTAAGTTATACGTTAGCCGTTAAGGCGAAAGCTTAGTAGCTATACGCTTATATATAGGAAAGGTTAGGCTTTATATATAGATTTATAATATTAGTAAATAGGTTAAAGTGTAAATACTACACTTAATATAGGGATTTCTACCCCCTAACTACTAATAGCGTATAGTTATATAGGTACGCTACTACTATATATATCTCTAGCTATAAGGCTTTAGGTAATTTTACGTTAGTTCTTATATATCTCGCCTTAAGGTAGATAATTATAGCAATACGCTTAGCTACTTTATTTTACACTTAGGTATTTAGCGCTAAGTACTTTATAGTTACTCTATAAGTAGTAATTATCTTTATTACTTACTTATAGTAAAGTATTTCCCTATTAGTCTTAATAACCTTTACTTATATACTATACTTCTTCTTAAGATATATAAGGAACTTACGTAGCGTTTAGTTAATTACGTTACTTTTATAGTCTTATAGGTAGAAATCCTATAATATTCCTAATACGTAGTTACTAATAAGTATCTATAAGGTATATCTACTATACCCCTTAGTAAATACGTAGAAATTAATTACTATTTAGTTACTAGGTTTTATAATATTTACGCTCTTATAGGGCTACTACTACACTTAGCGCTTTATTTTGCTAAGTCTATAGGCTACGTAGTTACAGATTGTTATACTATAGCTACTAGTTATTTATACTCCTTAGGTAGCGTTAGTTAATTAGTAGAGGGCTACTATACCTAGATACCTAAGCTAGTAGTACTATAGCTTTATATCTCTACGTATAGGTTTTCTTTACGTTACTATAGTATAGTAATACCTTTTCTATAGTAGTAGAGGCGTATTATTAGCGCTCCTCTATAAGATAAACGCAGCTATATTATTAAATTCTATAATAAGGTGGTATTTAAGTATATGTTAATTATTCTTTTTAGTAATATACCTAATTAATAAGCAGTTAGATTAATAGAGGTAGTTATTTCTTAGGCTAGTATCTTACTAAATACTTATCTTCTTTAGTTAGTTAAATAAGATAAGGTTTATAGTAAAGTTATAGTAAAGGATTACTTTATAGAGGTATATCTTTACTAATCTATTATTACCTTTTATATATACTTTAGCTATCCTATATCTTTTAATTACTATAGGCTTTATGCCTACCTAGAGGTAGTCTCCTATAGCTATACTACGTAAGTCTCTAAACTATATAGGGTTATTAAACACGTAATTAGTTACCCCTAAATTAAGTAGTACTAACTCCTTTAGTATGTATATTAGTAGTAAGAGGTAAAAGGCTATAAGCACTATTACTTAGTAGTAACTATATAGTTACTCCCCTTATTAGTAAATCTTTTACACCCTTTTTATAAGATATAGTAAATTATTAAGTTACTCTTTAACTTACTATCTTTACTACTAAAGTTATAGCTTTTCTCTATTTTAGTAAGAAGGGTGCTATTTCTTAAAGATATACTAGTATTTACTTAGGTAGTAAAATCCCTTATAGGCTTTATACTTATTACTATAGTATAATTTATTACTATAGCTATCCTTTTAGTAATATTACTTTTTATATAATAAATCTTTATAGTTACTATATAAACCTTTAGTTATAGCAGTTAGGCTAAAAGCTTTATAGCTAGCCTAGCTATAAAGCGTATTATTAATTATAGTTTTAAGGGTTTTATAGGCTGCTTTTAGTATTTTACTTTACGTTAGCTAATTAATATTTATATTAGTAGCTTTTACTATAGTAAATACGTTTATTTATAATAATAATAGGCTTTACTAAAGGATTTACTAAAGCTTTATAAACTAAAGCTTTAGGCGTAGTAAAGTTACTATATCTACACGCTTAAGAGCTTTATATATATTATCTTACTTAGTTAACTATACTTTAGTTTCTTTCTTTATTATAAGGTATTTCTATATAGCCTTTTTATAAACCTTCTTATATTTACTACTAGCTATTACGCTTTTCTTACGTTAGTTAACGCCTATAGCGTTTATAAGGTTAGTTATTTATTACGTAAGGTCTTTACTAAAGCAGTAGCACTAAGTAAGGAGGGAGTCTATAACTAATTAGTAAATTACCTCCTTTATATTAGTAAATTACTTCTTCTATTTCTTACGTTTTTTTACTTACTTAGCGTACTATACCTACTTAAGTTTAAAGACTTTATAGTCTTTATAGCTAAGGTTTATTAGTCGTTCAGCTTTTGCCTTTATTAGGATATTTATAGTCCTTAGGGTAGTTATACTAGATTATATAGCTTAGCTACTTAGCCTATTACTTATAATAAGTTAGTATTCCTTATTAAAGTTAGATATCTTAACTTTGTGTAGTAGCACTAATTTAGTAGTAATTAATAGGCGTAGAGACTTCACCTCTAGGTTAATAAACGCCTATATCTTACTGTCTTTAGCGTAGCTATAGATTTAGTTAATCTATAGTAGCTAATTACTCTTTAAGTGTAGAATTATTACTTTCTTAGTAGTATCTATTATAATAGAGGGGTATTTTAGCTATTATAGAAGCGCGTATTAGACTATTAATTATTAAATTTAGTAGGTTATAGGGGTAAAATTATAGTATATTTTTGTTATCTTTTCTTCTATATTCCTCTTCTTTATGGCTAAAATTCACTTATGAAGTTATCCCTTAAGGGGTAAATAGTGGTGAATCTGTGGCCTCTTATTGGCCTAATTCCCCTGTAAAGTGGGGTATATTACCTGTAGATTCCCCGGCACTTCGCCGTGCACCACCGTGCCATTTCGCCGAATTTGACACCAGCTGTCTTTGCCCCTCGCTTATGCTCGGCGCCTTCAAGGCACCTTTTCAATGTTGACCCATGAATTATACGAGTGCGGATATTTAGCCGTCGGCGTTTTGGTATTTGGCCGTATTTAACCACATCCCAAGCGAAATCACTGCCACAGCCATACTGTAGGCCTGCCTGCAAAAGTCAATGTACCTCGATTTCGTGGTACAAGTGAACGACCGTAACGAGCAATCTATATCAAAATCGCTAGTTGTCTGCAATTCGTAAAAAAGTACGCGTCTTTAAGGTAGAGTTGAATTTCTTACGGACATAACTTAGTATAAGGTTAAACATAATAAACTTAGACTTTAGTATGTTTTATAAAAGTTAGTTAGTTAATCAATAGCAAGCTAGCTAGGGCCACGAGCAGAAAAAGTTTGTACCTAGGAAAAGCAGTACTTGGGCAAATGTAGGCCTGTTGTGGCTGCGTGGCGCAGCTGCCAGATGTGGTTAGATACGGCTAAATACCATTTTTGCCTACAGCCAAATACCCGCACTCAAATTATATGGAACAGCACCACAGTTCAATACCGTAATGTTAAGTAAAGATCCCATGTAGCGCAGTTCAGTGGTGGAATTCCATGTCAATCAACCGTTGTTTGGTTCAGGTATTATACATTCTCTGTTTCGGTACTTAGAGCCTTGCATAAGCGAGTCAGGCTTCTTCTGATCCCAATGACATGTCCTCCCCCAACGCAATACCACTACTCTTCGGATTTGACCTCTTGGTTGTTGTCAGTGCACGATACTTGTAACGATAGTCTAGTGGGCTGAGTCGAGCGTCATCTTGGCGGAGTTTTACTTGGTGGGAATAGATTTCCGCCTGTTAAACCGCCGTGTAGGTGAGCAATTAACGCTCTTAGTGCTGCCTTTGCTTTTGGTTATGGTAACGTATGCCTTGGTTTGGCGATATTTGACGTAGTAGTTGTCTTTGATACGGTGCCAGTACGAGTTTTTAGTGTAGAACTAGGTAAGGGAACAGTTCTGTGCTTTAGTGGTCGACTAAATCTCTTGCCACTAGCACTTTGAGTCGGAGACAAGGTATGTGATATGTGAGTGAACAATTCTTCACTACTAATAGGAGGTCATATAGTCTTGTTGCTGTCGGCCTTTAGCGTGTGGGGTATATTAGTTATGCTAAGTTAACTTGTTACATTGGATAGTACTGCATGTATTGTGCGCACCTCTGTAACGATATGCCTCACTAGCAAAGTGCACGAGGCGGGGACGTGTTGGCGAAAGTTGTTGTCCTGTCCAGAAACAGTGTCGGCGTCTCTCCGCTGTACCAAACTTCACCAGGCCAAGCTTATTGCGGCAGATTAGCTTGATTAAAGACAATCCCGATAGGTTTGGCCATATTACAACGTATCCTAGGCAGCATATCATCAGACAAATGGGCGGTGTCAGACACAGCAGCCTAACAGAGAGAGGTGCCTTGAGTTTCGAAAAAGAATCGGGTATCTCCATCTATCTTTCAGAACGCTATATACGAATGCGTAGGATTCCAAAAGTTGCGTCGTAGGGTTCTTCCATTGTCAGACTATGCACCTATTCCCCACCTGCCGCCTCGATTGTTGTTGAGCGCAATCTTTGAAATCTGTTTAACTACAAAATGTTAGCATGGTCCTTCACCGTTATCGTGTGGTTAGGCCAACGGCCTGTGACCTGTGACCTACAGTCTTTCCACGTCATAGGGTCCTTGGTTTCGTCAGCAGATTGTCGCCAGAGTCTCGCCATCCAACTGGTCACTAGCAGGTCCAACTCCTTGTCCTCCATCGGTATCTTGATATCCAGTTGAGGCATGTTGATTAACTTCTTCTCCTTGTCTCGCTTGGGTAGCGTCTCGATCGCCACGACCTCGCCCTCCATGTTCTTCCAGTGGATCTCGTTCTCGTGCTTCAGCTGATGCGCCGGGCTATCGCCGACCTTGAAATGATCCTTGACCTTCCACCCAATCACACCGGGCATCAAGTGCACTTCCTTGTACGTCTTTTTCGAACTCATCTGGCCTTGGATGACAATCACATCGTTCAGCTGCATTCTAAAGCTTTCAACTTTTCGCAGAGGATCTTGAGTGAAGTCGTAGATGTGATCTAGTCTCGTCCTGATCTTGTCGCTGCCGAGCGCTGGACTGACTCTGTAGACAACCTTCTCAATTCCGTAGACGGACGACTTTGCCTCTGTAACGATATTACTCATCTCGTAGAGTGCACGAGGCGGGGATGTGTTAGCGAAAATCGTTGTCTTGTCCAGAAACAGTGTCGGCGTCTCTCCGCAATTGAGCTGCCCTCTTGCCTCTGTAAGGGTATCGTCGTACGTCGGAGGTTTTACGTCCTCGAGATCCGGCATTGACGACTTGGTTGTCATGATTGAAATATGGGTTGCAAGACTGGTAGATGTGATTTCTTGAAGTGTCTAAAATTGTCATAGATTGGCAGGCAGTAGATTAGATTTATGAAGTCATGTATGTGGTAAGAACGCAGCAAAATGTCGGGGGGGTTATCATTATGATATGTTTCGTGAGGCGACCCCTGCCAAGGCGCTCACGATTACTCCGGGACGATTGCATCGTATCAGTTCCTCGGCATTCGTGGGTGGCTGTGGGACGGATTGAGGCCATGCACCATAGAAATGTTCTCATTATCTGCAGCCAAGAAGAATGGTTCGCCCGAGTACTGCCACGCCACAACATGGGTTGTTGTCACTCACGAGCGTCGTGGTCTTATTGGTACATTGTAATGGAGCATCTGCATCCCTGTCGTCTGATTTCGCTGTAGGGTTTTCGTCGCTCTTACTAAGACATCTCGGCACAGCCACAGGCACAGCGGTGTGATGTGCTCCAATCGACGGCTTGTGTCAGTCTGTGTCCGAGTTGACTGTAGTAATATGGCCTGCATTCGATACAAAGGTTTGACCTTGCTTTCCATGATGCATCTCTGCGGAAAAGATGCAAAGATTTCGGTTGCCTGAGCGGATTTGTGATGCTGCCAGCCTCAGATATCCATAATCCAATAGCCCGAATTTCTTCGATATAATCACGTCTCCACGTCTTCTTGATATTAATAGGTTTCTCATTCGAGGTACGAATTGCAAAAGTAAGGCGAATCTGAAAAGGGGATAAACAGCGAGATCATAAGCATTATCTCTGTGCTGGATCTGGTTTAATTCTGGTGATACCTGCAGTTTCTCTAAAAGCTTCATAATGTGTTGGGCTTCCGCATCCTATGTTCACCCGCAAAAGCAGGGGCCACTTGTGGTTCATGACGAACGATGACGCAGACAGCGGCAAACTAATTAATCATAATCCTCCAACTCGCACTGCATCACTTTAAACCTTCTCGAACCATATTGAGCTTCAGCTTCACAAATTCCAAAATAGTATCGTTATTCGAGAAACTTTAACCCGATATGTTACGAACGGCCAACCAACTGTCTCTGCGGCGGCTGGGGACGAAGTTCCCTGTTCCAGTCGCGTTGCCCAAAGCGCCCGCGTTGGCAGCACATCTGACCACCCAGTCATCTTCAGCAAAGACCGAGAACACCGAAACCGTCACACGTGGTCACACACAAACCGCATCAGCTGAAGACGGCGCTGCACCATCGCAGAAGAAGACGAAGAAGAAAACAATGGCCGAGCTGGACGAAGAATTGCGACTGAAGCTGGAGGGCATGTCAGGGGACGGCGGCGCGGCAGGTGTCGAGTATGAGAATGGGAAGGCCGAAGGACTAAAAAGGGGGGTGAAGTCGAATATGTTTAGAGTTATCTAAATCAGTCAGTATGTTCTCATAAGGTTTAGGGCGCCGATGGCGGGTATCGGCCTGCTTTTCGCATGTCCCAGGGATATTATCACCGAGAAGTTGCATTTCCAAATGGATCGTCAAATCTCACATCGAGTATGTGCGTCCGAAACGCGGAACCACACAGCTGATTATTATTGTCAATGTATCGTGCGGTGATGGATTCCCTTATCGGAACACTATCTATCCCTTCCAGGGCAAGCCCGAACGTCAGAGCCCAATAGGCGGGGTACAGCTACTAGGTTTCATTAGTACACAAGCCAAGGTCAATAAGCCGAGGTGAACAGCACATCAGATAGAGTTTAAAGAGAGGGAGATTCAGCACAAGCCTGCGCGATCGCATTCTCCCAGAAAATTATAAATGCCCCACTCCTCTCTGGTGAGCTTCGTCTGGCTACAGTGAATCAAACCAAAGGTGGCGGGCGAGAAGGAAGCAATATGGACTCCGAATCGCTACGTCAAAGGTCTGCAACGCGGCTTGCCGCACTGCGAAGACAGATAGCATCACCAACGATGACGAGCAATACCATAACGTCGAATAAACTCCGAAATCCGGACGCAGATGGCTATCCTGCCAAGGTTCCCATCACATATTACCCTCTCGAGACGCAAAAAGCATTTCATCACAACAAGAGGCGCATGAAGAACAAGAAGTACGCCAAGTACTGCAATCGAGACCTGTACATCTACGCCGACATCCCGCAGCACATACGCGAGCCGATACCGCCAGAAGGTGTGCTGCCGATCACAGAGTGCCGCCGCTTGCTCGAACCTGGCTATCACCGACACGAGAACGGCTGGCGAGCCCTCCCGGACGGGACAGGGTACGTCACGGCGCGAACGCGCTTCCCGGGGTCGACAGGGGACATGGTCCGCTGGTGGTTTTGGTGGCACAGCGTCGAGCCTGAGCGCTACGCCCTGTGGTTTCCATACGACCATCTGAGCGTCCACTCGAATTACGCGGACCGTCTGCATCGCACTGACCTGTCTCACACACAAAAGTGGCTGGGCTCTACGCACCGTGTAACGGAGTTCGTCGGCGCGACAAAGATGACTATTCATATCCACTTCGTCGACCCTGCCCAGTACGGCCTGCCGTGGGACGAGCTCAAAGCGGCTGGCTACGAGGCGGCCGTTTGTGCGGAGCTTCGGGACGGGTTGATGCCCAATTTGAAGATTGGTGATTTCTTGCATCTCTGGCGGAAGACCGAAGATGGACTTGAATTACGAAGTCGGTATTGGCTTGGTGGAGGCGTTCATTACAAAATGTTCGGCATGAAAGTTGGGGTTGACTACCTTGCAGGAGCGCTGGGATTCAAACATCGCATGGCAGGTGAAAAGGTTGCCTATGAACATTTCATACACGATCAGACCGAGTTCACCAACTTGGCTTCCTTCCTGCCGGACCTTTACGCCGATTACCTAGCCGGAAAGCTTTGATAGTGTGTTCTTTAATTCGGGAGTAATCCGCTGCTTATAATATGTATTGCTTGAAATAAATCCATCAACATATTGGCCCGTCATTGAAACATGCTGTGGAGCAACCGGGTGGGCCATTTCTCATCCTATATCATGCTGCAGGCGCCGAGCAGTGTCCGTGATTGGCATCAGAGAGAGACGCTGTCGCGCTAATACCATCCCAGTGGTTTGGAATGATCACGGGCAAATGCTACGAAACTTGCGGAGCCACAACACGAATGGGGTGTTCTCGAGTCCAGAACTGATACGTCAATGTATTGATCTTGATAGGTGGGAAGCATTCTATGTCAACAACTTGTACTTGAACAGTTATTCGCCTTTCACGAAGCCCTCCTTCTCATTCTGCTCTTTGCTCCTCTGACTCCACTCAGGCGCTTCGTCGATACCCTCCTCCTCCTCCTTGTCACCCTCTTCTTTGGTCTTATGGACTGTTGTAGGCTTGTGCTCGGCTGGCGAATATACCGTGTACAAAATCAACGGAGTAGGACCCTTGTTCAAGAACTGATGCTTGGTTCCTGCAGGAACGATAACCATGTCGCCAGCCTTGACCTCCTGCTCCTTACCTCCCACCTGCGCTAGACCTTTTCCAGAGGTGAACGTCAAGATTTGGTCAACAGTGTGGATCTGGTATCTTGTCAGTGTTCTCATTCCAATTACGCAGAGTATCGCATGCTCACCTCCTCGCCGATCTCACCATCAACTGGGATTGTCATGAGGACCAGTTGAGAATAAAGGCCAGTCCAAAGAACCCGACGGAACTCCCCGGACTCGGACGGCAAGGCTGTAGTCATGCCTGGAAAGTACTGCATCTCATTTTTGGGACGCTCGGATGAGGGAGTAGGGAATTTAGACATTCTGGCTGTTGCAGAAAGATTCTTTGTCTGAGCTGATGCTAAGATGACAGGACGGCCTAACGAGGTTCTGTGGATGGTGCGGCTTGCGCGGAAGATCTTCTGGGAGAACATGAATTCTATTACAGTGGATGAAATAATGCATTATAGAAGCATCGTTCCAATGAGATGTTCTGTTGTATATAAAGATGCTGGCTCTGGTGTGACATGACGGTATGGCGACGATTTCATGATCCGTACATAATAAGTACGTCATCGATCAATCAGATCCTGCCCCCTTTCAAGCCTGTCAGCCCAGCAAATCATCCAAACGAGGAGAGGCATGCATGTGATGGATATTAAGGCTTACCGGGGGAAATGTCAAGAATTCATCAAACCAAAATCGAAAGAAGCACTAGCAGTGTCTGACAATTCCACTTCAGTGGTTCACATGGATGAACAGGCAATGCAAAGTGAGGTGATCTGCATCCAGGCTCTCGGGCCTGGGCGGATGGCGGGTCGAAGTCAGTAACACTTCCTAAACAGGCATGCATTTTCCTTCTGCGCCAGGTGATCGGTCTTGTCTAACATTATAGCCTCTCATTCTCAGAACAGCAGAACAGATGATTCAATTCTATTGCAAGTGAGTTTTCGAAAGAAAATTGCGGGTTCTAAACTGGCTAACCTACGAGATAAGAAGTGATTATGCCGCTTCCACGACGTCAAGATGCTTCCTTACCCTCCACCAAGGGTTTCTGGCCCAAAGCGGTGTGATAGTATGTGTAAACATGAGTAGAAGTCTTCATCAGCTCCTTGCGGACCCCAATCAGAAATATCTCTACCTCGGAGGATGCCCAGCCCAACCCCCCCGTCAGAGGACGCATCGAAGCTGCTTGTACGCCGTCGTAAAACACTGCCTGGGCGTAGCTTCCGATGATCTTAAGCTCCTCATCCTTGGCCCATGCGCCTATGGGAACTTTTTTGACGTCGCATACTTGGTTCACGAAGCCTTCTGCTTTGAGTCGCTCGGGATGTTTCTCCGTCGCAAACAATTCCAAACCCCATTTAGCCATGCCTTCCTCGATCAGGCTTGTCATTTTCGCAGGGGCGTAGTCGGGACCCATGGTGCCATCGTCAGATGAAAGTCTCCAGGATAGGTCCTGAAACTCAATCCAACCACCTGGCTTAAGAACCCTACTATAATCAGCCGTTGGTCTGCAGAACTGAACAAGGTGGAATTTACCTGTAAGCCTGTGACAGCAGTTTGGACCAGTCTTTGATGAAAGCCGACATGTGCCGCAGATGAATGTGATCGAACGAGTCATCGGGGTACAGCCATTCTGCTTCGGCATCATCGACCAGAAAGTGGACATTCGGGGGTACGAACTGGGGTTGAATGGGACTCAGATCGATGCCAGTGATCTCGGCCTCGTGGTAGAGATCGCCCACTGCAATAGTAAGCATGAAATATCCTCCCATTGTAAGACTTTCAGGAAATACTCACTTTCAATAGCCCAAATACCGGTGCCAGTACCGATATCGAGTATCTTTCGGGGGTGATCCAACGGCGCGCTGTGCAAAGCAGCCTCACAAATGTTGACCACCAATGCATGCTTCATGTCCTCTCGTTCCTGCTCGAGCTCGTCGTTGGGCATAGTGTATTGGCCTTCCCGGAACTTGTGATAGCGACGCCGATTCTCCCAGTTGTAATCTCGGACACTTGAGGCGAGTGAGGTAGAGGCATTAGAGCTGCTGTCTGTGCCGCTCTCATAGCCATCCTGCGAAGAATGGGTGTCTTCCGCGTTATCAGCTTCGATCGGCGCAATAGCTGACATTGCCGCAGTTGTGGAGCTTGCGACAGCAGCTTGGGAGGGGGTTTCCGGCAGCTGTGCAGAGGCTGCTGGTGTAAGTTGAACGTCTGCCATATTGTGACGGAATAGAAACGCGAATCTTTCAATGAAGTGGTTTAAGGGGGCGCCTTTCGAACTCGAATCTAGCTCGGCTGTTCCCAGATGAAGTGAGGGGTAAGAAGCGAAGTTACAGCAGATGTGTTGGATGTTGGAACACCAACGTTCCTCTTTCTTATACATGCTCCATTGCCATGCCAAGGGAGCCGGGGTCCTTAGGAAAATTGGGAAAAGGAGGGGTGCAACCAATAATGTGCTTCTCGCTTGGGTTCCAACAAACAAACATACAGGACCAACAGCGATATATGCGAAATCTGGTTGGATAATGTTATGAAGTTTGATACCTGATCGGAAGGTGGCCAGAAGATGCGCCTGCTTAACCGATCGGAGGTTATTCCAGAAGCGATCATACGTGAAACATCCAACAGGTACAGAGATAAACGATAAACGATGACATTTGAAGTATTTGTTCAATCTTTAGTAACCCCAACTCACGACCCTGTGCTTATCTTGGTTCAACTGATTGCAATCTGTTGTGCACTCCGAAAGGGTAACGGCTGTATCTAGGGACTCGGCCCAAGAATCAGACCCTGCGCACTGTTCGCCATTGCGTATTGTCCACACGTTGAGCCAAGTTGTCTGCAACCTGAGTTCTGTGATGCAAATAGAAAGCAGATAACTTCTTGCAGGCTCTCTGTTTGTTGTGGCGTGTATTCTGTCTTGTAGTTGCGACTTTTGTGGCCAATTAGACAATGTGCTTTCACTCGGACGATTAATACGAGAAGCTGACCTATTGTTGATGGTCTGGGTGACACGGCAGTTCGCAAGGGCTTACTTACCCGTATTCGGACCCATACCACATATGCCGCTCTGGCCAATGCATGCCAGCGACGACTTTCACCCTGGTGCCGGGATCCGTTCGAGGTGTAGTATATCTTGTGGTTGCAGCCTAATCGTGCTTATCTTCTCTTCTCACATCACCCTCGCCCTCTGCTACTTCGTAAACTCCCCCGCTTCCAACAACATAAGTGCAGCGCAATGTCAGAATCTTTGCTCACATACAAAGGCAACTGCCACTGCGGCACCAACCGCTATGAGGTCCAGTTGCCCAAACATCCCGGATTGGTGATGTGCGACTGCACACTCTGTGTGAAGAAAGGCCACGTGTGGACCTATGTCGCTGACAGTAGTCTGACGATAACAAGAGGTTGTACTGCTGACACTTTGACAACTTACACGACGCCTCACGGAAAAGGACTGGAGTATGAGGTAAATTCGATCACACTCTTTTGTATGAAGCCGCAGAGTTTTAATAATTGTGAATTACAGTTTTGCTCTGCCTGTGGAACAGGACTGTTTGGAACGCATGCATCGGGAACCCAAGCTCGGAAAAGAGGCATCAACTTCCGTGTACTTGTGTCTGATGCGGAAGGAATATTCATCAAAGGACGGGAGGTGATTGCTTTGGATTCTTCTGGTAGTTCAGAACCGTACCCGGGGCTTCTGAGGTATGTTCCTGGTTATGCGAATCCTAGTCAGTTGATCTAAACACTGCCTTAGTTATGCGGATGATGCATCTCTTCATCAGCCCGTCGGGCTACCAGAAACTCTTCCCAGTGTACCGGAGGACAGTCTCAAGTGTTATACAGGAGGTTGCGACTGCGGTGCGATACAGATTGCCCTCAAAACTAAACCCCTTCCTGATGTCGAGATCAAGGAAGACAACTGCAGCATATGCAGCCGAGTAAGCCCAGCGCCTGCTTAGAGTTTTCTGATATTCAAATCAATCATCGGGCTAACCATTGCTCAGAACGGCTTCATAGGCGTTTACCCCCATCAGTCCGAGGTTACACTGGTTGGAAAAGACCAGACTCAAGACTACAAATTCGGTCGTGGGTTCAATGGTTGGCCATTTTGTCGAGCATGTGGCGTTCACTGCTTTGGAAATCTCTATGGCCCGCCTACAGAGATCGTTGCCAGGTTACCCGAGGCAAGGCAAGAATTTGTGCGCAAACAGCTTGAAATCCAGCCACTCAACATTCGCGTGCTTGACGGCGTCGAATGGGATAGGATCGATATCAAATGGAACAATGATGGCGCTGCAGATTACGTTCTGCCAGCATGAGACTTTAGGGATTGCCCAAACCAGTTGTGTATTTTTCAGGCGAACTTTATGAAGAGGATCTAGGATTGCGAACATTTATCAGCATTGCTTCCGTAGCCCAGCAGCCAATTATCTAGCATGACTCCATAGGGCAAGCAAGGCCGCCAGTTCCATATCTGTCGCCCGAAACATTACCCAACTGCAAAGCAGCGCCAACGACGCCACCCATTCCCTCACCCGCAATCATGCCAGCAGCAATAGCGTATCCGTAAAGCTCGAAGCTGGCAGGCTTCCACCTACGCCAGACGAAGGCAATGATGGCGCCAACAAACGCAGCGTTAGTGAAGACGGGCCCCGGAATGACAAAGGACAAGGCAATAGCACCCCAGTTGGGAAGCCATTGTTGGTATTTCTCGCGGGGACCAACAAGGTAGTGGTGGCGGAAGACGACCTGCGCGATGGATACGACGCCAAGGACAACCGACAAAATGCCGGAGGAGAGCGGGATCGGCACATCGGGACTCGTTACCACCTCGGCGACGGCAGCCCAGGCACTGACAGAGGGGACCAAAAAGGGGCAATGGCTGAGTTCGGCATTGATGATGCAGGGGTAGGCGGTGGTGAACAGGACGAACAATCCAGGTGCGAGCCAAACAGACACAAAGGTCCCGATAGCCTGTGCGATGAACTGCTTTTTGGGGGGCGTCCCGAGAAGGAATCCGGTCCGGAAATCGGACGTTAGCGACGTCGCCACGTCGGCGGCACCGGCTGCTAAACCGGCCGAGATGAGATTGATCCGTTGGGCATGCTTGACACTGTATCCGGCACCAGTGGTAGTACCACCAATGACAAGCTGAGCAGCCTTAGCCGCAGCCGTGAGCGGCGTTTGATCAGTGACAGCTCCGATTTGGATAGCGAGGAAAGAGAACAAAAAGGCGAGGACTAGGGCCAAAATCGTGACGCCCACGTTGACCTGCCACTGAACCCCCATGATAATGCAGGTTAAAATAATGGACGCAAAGAGGCCTACGACCCAGACCCATGTCTTGACCTGCTGCTCAGGCGTGGCGGGGTCTTCGACGTGGTCCACATCGAACTTCGCCTCCGCCTCTGCATACTTTGCGAAGAACTCGATTCGTTTGTTCCGCTTCATGGCTGTCTCGTGGATAGACACGCAGATGGATTTCCAGCCGGCGTTCAAGCCATAGTAGATGACCTTCCAGTGGACGAACAACTCGCCCATCGATGAGCACACCATGACCATGACCCCGGGCCACAACAGCCAGTATCGGGGTGAAGGCGGTCCGACTCCGACATTCTTTAGAGATGTGAACGTGTAGTAACCACTCCATTTTGGGTCTCCGCCGGACACGTCGATGCCGATACACTCGCCGTAATGTACGAGAACTGGCGCGATCAATCCCCACGCCAAAATACTTCCGGCCATCATGGAGCATGCAGAATTCATTCCAATCAGCATTCCAGAGCCAATAAAGGCCGTCGTTATCTCACCATACCACCCGTATGACTCGATGTTCATTGCCCAAGACGTATAACCACTCCAGATATGAATCCAGGTAAAAACATGCCAGTCGTAGAGGATTCCAATGGCGTAGTATGATGCGACGCGGTGGACGAGGCAGGCACCGAAAGCATAACCGAGTGCCTTCAGCTTGCTAACGGCATCTCTAGCTCCGCTCACACCCGCATGCATGGCCCTGATTGTCAAGGCAGTGGCGGTCGAGGTGGGAAACACGAGCTTAAGCTCCCGGGCAGTCCGGATGATGAAGAACTTCCGGAGCGGGGTGACGAAGAAGAGTCCGAAGAAAGAACAGCAAATCGTCAAGGTAAATATTTTCCCAATGTCGCCGGAAGGCGTGCTGTTCATGACGCCAAGTCTGTACATGGCAGGGATACCGGCGACGAAGATACCGGCGATACCACCGGCACCGGTGGCCGCCGCTTGTACGATTGAGCTAGTTTACCCAGATCAGTTCTTTTTTTGTTGTTGATTTTTTTGAATGCCCGAAACGGTAATTTGCACTCACTTTTCTTGAGGTCCAAATAATCCACCGATGATAGGGATATCTGTTCGTGAAAGAAGCTTTAGAAATCCGTACCCGAAAATCGCCTACATTGAAAGCCATCTTTAGTCCAAGTCCACCACAACTGCGCCCAATGTTTCCACTGTACTTACACCGAACATGGAAGCGACAAACGTGAAGCCTGTCTTCAAACCGAGGTAAAGGTTAGATGCGTTGACGAGAGATCCCAAGATACAGCCGATAACGACCGCGCGCACGGTAAGGATATTTTCTTCGTGTGGGATGTTAGGGTCCATCAACAAAGGACGGTACAAATCTTCTTCCTTGTGCTCTTCTCTCTCTGGGACTTTCATATCAACTACTGGTTCGGTCCATTCGCCACCCATGGCACCCTTCTCATCGGGGCGAACAGCAGCGCTTCCGGTGTATGACGGGCGCCGGTCGGCGCTGTCTACCGGGTGCGCGGCCGCGGATGCAGTCTTCTCTTCGGTCATTGTGGCTTTTGATCTCGTTGCCAGCTTGATATTGGAAGTCTTGCCCAGTGGTGTGAAGTTGGAACGTGATCCCACGTTGAGAGTGGGTTCGGAACGCAGGATTGTGGACTACTAACGGGCAGACAGAGAGCAGGGTCGGAGAGATGAGGCAGCTGATATATAAGCTCGATGCGTGCAGGCACCTTATCGTTTCTCAGAATCATAGTCGATGGAACTTGACCTCTGTCTAGGAGGCAAGAGCCCTCAACATGGCAGATTCTAATGACTGGCGTGAAAGCAAAGGGGACCATGGTGCCGAAACCCATGTCGGCTTGAGCATCGAATGAACCCCACCCCCCTCCCTCAAGACACTTTATTATTGAGTCAACCCTGCATTCCTGAAGGGATGTGGTAGTCTTGTAGGGTACAGGGTAGATAAGCCGCAGGTAGTGGAACGTTTGTTCGGTGGAGAGACAGAGAGGAGGCCACCTAGCGTCGAAATGTCTCTAGGCGTACATGCATGCTCAACCGTATGGCGAACCAGGGCTCTAGTTAGTTCTCGCGCACCCATCTTACCTTTTGCGCTGTTCTTGTTTTGGAACACGAGGAACTTTTGATGTAAGACTCATCCGTCCACCGATACCGTAACAAGAAGGTCACCCGTACCCGTCGGAATTCCCAAGCTGCAAAAAACCCTGCCACTAGCCCTTGGAAACAGCTTGTCTTGCCCGGCTGTGGTCTGACGGAATGGCTGCCATTCGGTTAGCGGGTAGAACATCCGCCCTTCCACTGGCGTTCCAGGGGGGGGATCACATCGCAACATCCACCGTAAGCAATGGAGCGGCGCCATGCTGCATACAGCCCAGGTTGATCGACATGGTAGAAGGGCGGAGGGTGGGCGTCAAGTTTTACTCAGGGTTCCCCTGGGACACGTCCACTTGAGGTGTTTCTAGTATACACGTTGCTTGATAAACAATCGACTTTTGGTACCGTTGCGCGTCAAAAGCTTGTTATGAGCGGTGGTGGTAGGGGGCCTTCAACGGCGACTAGAACGCGGAAGGTTGACACTAGCGAGGATCATCAAAAGCAACCGGCTGGAATGGAGGGGGCTTGCCGTTGAGAAGACCAGCTGGCGAAATCAGTTGGCATAATGCAGAGATAACGAAAGCTGCGGCATTCGGCGCCAGCTGAAGAAAACAGTTTGAGTAATATCGTTAGGATTGCCAAGTCGGCTGGTTCCGACGGCGCCTTGGCTGCGGCAACGGCACTGAACGGGTATCTTCGGCAGCCAGCCTTCCAAGACCTTTCCAAGAGCCAAGAGCTTAGTCTCGGCAATTGCTCTCCACAGGTTGGATGCAACTTATTTAGTGAACCGACATTCTGGGTGCACGACTCACAGAGTAAAGGGAATTGTTAGGGATGCCTTGGGCTTCTGATAGCCAGCGGATAATAAGACCGGTGCTAACTCGTGAGTTAACTCAGTTTTACAAAGGAGTTTGTGCGTACGCACAACTATGATAATTCCCCAAACTTTGGTTGGAGAAAGATGACACGCCAGACAAGGTCCCCCCGGCGTTAGGCTGCGGGACTGGCGACTTGTTTCGTCCTGAGCTGAGCATGAGAGGCAATCCTGGCCACTAACCTTTCCAGGGCCACTAAATAATGGCCGCCTAGGCAGCAGGCACTTTTGCGATTGCTACCCGCAACTCTCGTGGCGTCCGGGGGAGGACAGAGAGAGCTTGACCAGGAGTCAGACAATCAGACAGTCAGAAACTCAGTAGCTGGTCGTTGGCGCATGAACAGCTGCAATTGTACGACTCCTGCTGCCACAGTCTCTAGCCTCCAGGCACAATCTCTTGAGCGTCTGGTGGCTGGGGGAATCGGTCCTGGCCAGAAACCCCAGTGCCGATGATCCACAGCTTTATGACCGCGTGCCCTTGCCTTGACACATGACACATCAAAATACTGCAAATGGGGCCATAGAGAACTTCTGTATCCAGTCCATCACTAAACAAGAAGCTGCTAAACCTCGGCATGGGACTTTTTACAAATGAAATTAGTCACCACGCTCTCTTATATTTCTATCACATTCAGCCTGTCCTGGGTACGAACCCCGGGTCCAGTGTTGTGACATCCGTCCCGGACATTGGCACTCAAAACGGCCTCGCGCAGTTACTTTGTGTGCTAGTTCTGACCCTGGTACAGTCATCACCCTCGCTGCGTTCCACTCTTTTCTATACGAACGCCGGAATTTTTTAATCCTCTGGGGATCTTTACAGAGTGCCAAGATCTTAGAGTAGCATACATGCGTCCATCCTGTGCCTTTCCGCACCCCCCGAGCAACTTCTTGTTCGTGTTGTCACTATACCTTACAACTGAACTAAATGGCTACATTGATGTTGCTCTGATATCCATATGTCTTCCACCCCCTAGCTGAAGTATACTTGACCAGCCTTTTGGACTTGGTAATAGGTATTCTCATCTCCGAAGCAGAGTATTAAGTCAACAGATATGGAGGATCATGTCAGCATAATCCACCAAAAAGTCGGACGATCCAAATCCATACCCTTCCGATTGAACCAATCCAACGGCGCAATCGCGTTAGATGACGAGCAAGCCTCAGTTTGGGCTAAAGGTGTGCTGAACAGCCACATTTGATGGATACCAACCCCATCCTTCGGGTTAAATCAATAGACAGAACCGAATTCGTTTGCCGCCTGTAACATGGCCGTGACCTGCGTTCGTAATGAATCGTGAGAAATATATAAATACAACCACCCTTTTTCCGCCTTGGGCGTTATGGTATGGGATGAAAAGCCATCGGGGATGCCGCGCTGTTCCGGCTTTGATCTTGAAGACATCTGGGCAGCCCAGAGTTTCATAGAGACATGACGTATATCCAGGCAGTAGCGAGAGTGTAGCTTCTTCAAGAAAATTGGACACCATGTCAATATTGAGCCTGCTTATGAAGCAGAAACATCTTCATTAAATCCATGGACCATACTGTTTCGAGGTTGGGCAAAAGTAGTTTAACGGATGGCCTCTCATTGGATGTTCGACAACCGTAACTGAAACCAAGCAACGACACTTATTATAAACAGCCATAATGGGAGAAGCATCACATATTGTAAAAATGACAATCATGAATTTGTAGTGGGCGGTTTTTATGACTACCGACGATTCGGAAATATCTTCCATCGGATAGAAAGGAAACAAGCGCAGGGAATATTCAGTCCTCTGAATCTCCAATTTGCTTCATCTCTGTCTCTCGTCCTAGTCGCGATATTAAGGCCTAGGCTGCTTGCTTGCGGCGTCGCTTCTCTCTAGCTGAAGGTCTCGTCGGTGGCGGCGGTGGGAGCCCAAGCCCTTGCAAAGCTTCCGTCACTGAATCCACAGAGCCTAAGGTCGCGGTCGACTCCTCGGAGCCTCGTTTGTACAATCCTTCTTTGCCGTGACGGCGTCTGTGAGGGGCAGGGCGACCGCACTTTCGTCGATGTTCGGGCTTATGGAGGTTGTTGTCAGGTTGGTCTACGATGCTCGTGCTGGGTGTCGTACCATCGATTGCAGACAGGTTTGAGGCAGAGTCTGCAGTGTATCTGGGGCTGGGTGATATGGCGGGCTTTTGTAGCGGCGAGCATGCCTCAAGAAAAGCAGGTTTTCCATGTTTCTTTCTTCGATGGTATTTCTCTGCTACCAGTCCTGCCATGAGGTGTTGCGGCAAGCCCTTCTCTGTCTTGGTTGGAGAAAACTGTCCCCTAGTCATCGAATCTTTGGGCATATCCAACGTGTTCGGGGCCACATCAGTCTTTGAGCTGTCACATCCAAGACGTCCCGGTGGTGCTACAGGTTCTTTGGGAGGCGTGGTGGGCGGGACATTAAACTCAACGCCCTCCAAATCGGAACATAGAGTTGTTGCCTGAGATGACGTCGGTTGCAACGTCAACGTGCTTGTCGAAAACTCAATAAGATTTCCTGTGCCGTCATCTTCCTCCAACAGAGAGTTGAGATTCTGGTTGCAAGCAGGCGTGCCTTTCGTCTCTTGCTCCGAGACCGAATCTTCCCTCTTGTTTGCAACCGCATATCTTTGTAAAGCACGTCTGTAGGTCTTCGTGTTGATCAAATCATGATCGAAGTCGAACTCCGTGATGCTGAGAACCGAATCTCTGTTTCTGGGAGCCCCAAACACACTGCCTTCGTCCAAAGAGTCTGGACTTGCTGGCCGAAAGTCTGGATAATATGCGGCCGGCTCCTTGATGTCTTGCTTCGCTGCGTTGAGGGTTGGTTGATTTTTTATCAACAAGGCCTTGATGTCTTGAGTAGAACGTCTGGTACAGTATCAGCAACATCACTCGCATGTCGTTGTATCTCAAAGATCGTCTTACAGATTCAATGTCTGGGTCAAGAGTGTCAACGTTGCTTTCTTTCGGTCCAAGCGACCAAGGAGCCGAGCCATCTCTCCCTCTTTCCATAAGGCCTGTATCTTCGCTTTCCAGTCGCTGCGGAGGAAAAGGTTTTCGTACTCCTTGCTGATCGATAATAGCGTCGCATGACAGCCATTGACAGCAATTGTGAAGACGTCTTCCAATCCCAGCCGCTCAATGGCATCCGGATCTTGGCTCACAACACTCTCAACCTGTCTTAGGGCTATTTGGACCGCGTGCACCTCATCGGCTATGTCGGCAATACTCTGCGGTGCATCTTCGTAGGCGTCTACGGTCTCTTTGATCTTGAAAGATGCTTTCAGTACAGCACCAGCCAGGGATGCCGCAGCAGTGACGATAGTAAGTGGATCCATGGTAATACTGAGAAAGTTGAATGGTTCGTAAGAAAATCAGGGCATCTGGTTGGTTTTGTTATGTGCTCGTAGGATTCCGTCCAAACTTTGTTTCGTCGGGCTGTGCATGAAGCTGCAGTTCTTGAAACCTGAGAATGCGAAACCGAGGCTAACATGGTTAGGCTTCATCGCACATGCAATGTTCCCTCATGCACTGCTTTGACTTTGAAGGATCTGCCGAGGCGTATCTATCGCCGTATACCTCAATGCCTTGTGCCGATACTCTTTGATAAACATTCGCCTTCAGGGAACCATGCCCTGAGGTTAACTTCACTGTTCTGCTTTCAGTCGTGATGGGCGAACAGTTGGACCAAACGAGATAATTAAGACGAAAGGAATCACTGTCTTCTCTGGGCTAATGGACATGTGCTGGCAATGCATTGGACGCAAAGTTAAAAGAGAAAAGATGTAGTTCATGTGACTGATGTGCTAGGGATCGGGGCAATTGCAAACACAATTGCAGTTTCCCCCATGTCAATGGCTTCCATTAAGATCATGTTACTATACAATTCCGTCATACGTGAAAATGTCAACTGCATGTGAAGGGTCTACTGCAGACTTATTTGGACCATATTTCGGTGCATTTAAAAGTTACAGACATAAGTTTTCAGGTTCTCAGGATAGTGCCCCCCTCCACAAGTAAAGATCTGCTGTTTGTTTTGTAAATCATCTGAGCCATCAATTCCCTAAGTCGCCCTTTGAGCGTGACGGGGCCATGGGGGCTGAGTTACTGTGGTTCCTCTCCGCCAAAATGCACTTTAATGAGTGCCAAGACGTTTACATTTCTTGTTCGATGAGGCAGACATAGCATAAGCTGAAGCCAGCAAGCTGCTGGAAGCTACTGCGTCAAAATGTCTCTCACAGTGCTGTCAGGGGTGCTGGTTTCATCGCTAATATCGGAGCAAGGGCGAAGGTAACGCTAGACCAAGCCAAGACTCTCAGCTCGGAGACGAGCCGACCAATCCTGATCCAGGCGCGCCGGGAGACCCGTTGACTCTTAAGACGCAAACCCCGTACAGTGGCTGGACGCCATCTGGTAGTTAATGTTGACTTCATCCAATGTCACCGGGGCTCTTGTCACTCGAACGACAGGTGAGGTCAAGGGCTGGTGAAGCTGCCAAATCACCTGGAACACGCGCCAGAGTCTGATCTTTGTCACCGTTGCTTGGGCTGACGAAACCACCAAGAGACACCAAGACCCCCTGGCCCGAGAGTCCGGCGGATGAGCGCACGAATACGGATTACGTCCAGGCTCGCCAAAGTCCAGCAGACATTTGCCTAGACCGCCATCCCTGGGCGCATTCCCGTCGCGACCTTCGTATTTGGCTTGGCGGAGCACTACCCGCCAGCAAGAGCCCGAGTCAAGATTGGATGGCAGCTCTGCACCGCCCCAATGCCCAGGCGAGCTATACCCCTTGATGTAGTCCAGCAGGACTTTCCACGTCGTCATCGTCCTTATTGGAACATACCTTTCCTGACCCGTTGGTCGGGCTGCTGGTTGCTGAGCGCGTCTTTCCAGCGCCAGGGAAATCAGGCGCTCCCTGCAGCTGCCTGGTCAGCCTCCTGTCTTGTTTGCCCATGTTGCCAAGGGTTTCCCCTCAGGGCCCTGAATCAGTGGGAATCGATTCTTCGCCGGAAAGTCCTCCTCTCGGCGCGCCAAGTGATGCGAGGGGAACACAACAAAAGTGATACCCATGTACGGAGTATACTGCCGTCATGTTTCCCCAGATTTCCCCCGGGAATCTTGCTTTAGCTGTGCAGTTCCCGCATCTCCCGGCGGTTTTTCTACCTTGATATCTCGAACGGTGCAACCTTTGTGGTCCAACGATTATTTTGAATAGACTGCTACCCCTCCCGCTCAATAAGAACACCAACCCGAATCCTCACGTACAACTTGGGCCTTGGAGGCAAAACCCACTCGGCTCACACCGGTACGACAAATTCTTCTGGGAGGTGTAGCCTTTTGTGTTCCAACGGTGAATACGATACAATACCGGCCCGTTGCGCACCCTTGGGCACCAACGTCCCAGTCATTATATCCTATCCCCCCTGGATCGTCGCGGCATCTGCGTCGCCTTCCTGTTGTCGCGGGTTCCTGGACATGTGCTACTAATCCTATATGCCCTGTATCAAGTTGTCGCT
>JASUDE010000353.1:0-25175 GCA_034509685.1 Colletotrichum cereale | reverse complement strand
GCCCCCCCCCCCCCCCCCCCCGAATCACTCGCTCATAATGATGCTGTCTCTTCTTCCGGGCGCTTTGCCCTTGGGGTTGCTGGCCTTCTCCGGTATCGCAAATGCGGCGTACTCAATCGACACAAGAGGTAGGAAATCAACCATAGCGTACATTCAACTCGATGCAAGACAAGTATCTAATCAGCATATCAACCCACAGAGGACATCATTACGACCGCAAGCACACTCGCATACGATCTCATGAAATTTTACGACGGAAACCAGACAGGGAAAATCCCTGGCATCCTACCAGGGCCACCAGATTCGGGCATTGGTGACTACTACTGGTGGCAGGGCGGTGCCATGATGGGGACATATGTCGACTACTGGTATTACACGGGGGACGAGAGCTACAACCACGTCATCACGGAGGGGATGTTGCACCAGACCGGAAGCGATCGCGATTACATGCCTAAAAACCACACCCTCTCTCTCGGCAACGACGACCAGGGCTTCTGGGGCATGACGGCGATGCTCGCGGCCGAGAACAAGTTCCCCGATCCGCCAGAAGATAAGCCGCAATGGCTTGCCCTCGCACAAGCCGTATGGACAACCCAGGCGGACCCAGAGAGACACGACGATACCTGTGGGGGTGGGATGCGATGGCAGGTACCCAGAACCAACGTAGGCTACGACTACAAGAACACCATCTCGAACGGCTGCTTCTTCAACATAGGCGCCCGCCTAGCCCGGTACACTGGCAACGATACGTATGCTCGGTACGCAGAGGAAACCTGGGATTGGCTGTGGGCCGTTAACTATATCGACCACGAGAACTGGAGGGTGAGTCTCTATTCGGACTTGCAAAGTACATGAACCAGATCTGACAACTTCCACACAGGTGTATGACGGTGGCCATGTTCCAAAAAACTGCACAAACGTCTTCAAAGCTACCTTCTCGTACAACATCGGTGTTCTGATGCAGGGCTGTGCATTCCTCGCCAACTATGTGAGTTTCCCGTTGCATGCTTGACATATGATAGGCCTGTGTACAATCTAACGTTTCATGCAGACGGGAGAGCAAAAGTGGTTTGACCGCACTCAAGCTTTGGCGAACCGCGCGATCGAAGACTTCTTCGCTGATGGTGCCGCTTACGAGATCCCTTGCGAGTACGACGTCGGACACTGCACGCAGGACATGCTGAGCTTCAAGGGCTATCTCCACCGTTGGATGACCGTGGTGACACAACTTGTCCCCTCGACCCGCGACCTCATCATGCCAGTCCTGCGCAACTCGACATTGTCGGCTATCCGGCAGTGCACAGGCGGTGCGACAGGACGGGTCTGCGGTTTCTACTGGACGACAGGTCAGTTTGTCGACCCGGCCGTAGACAAGACGAGCGGCGCCGGCGAGGCCATGAACGTGCTAGCGGCGGTACAGAGCCTCCTGGAAGTCGATCCTCCGGCCACGAACGACACGGGCGGTACCTCCAAGGGCGATCCAAATGCCGGTCTGAACTCAAATCCTTTCAAGGAGCATTCGCCCATCACCGCCGGCGATCGTGCCGGCGCTAGTATCCTGACGATCATAGTTCTCGTCAGTTCCGTGGCTATATGGGGTTGGATGTCAATCCCTCATGCAGAATGGAATGAACCTAAGGGCAAAGAGAAGGATAATATGGCCCCAAAGAGATCAGATGCCGGCATCTCCCAGGAAAGTGTAACCGTGCCAAATGGCACCTTGGGCTAGAAGCCTATTAGCCAAATGAGCAGAGTGAATAGTAAATCTCGAGAAACCGTAGAAGCACTTGTACATAGCATATGGGCGGCGTTATTGTAGGCATCAAAAGCCCAAATCATCTAGGCTTAACAAAATCAAAGGCATAATCCCTACCTTCCTCCTTATGCTACCTACTACATACAGGCTGTCTGCATGATAGTGGTCATCCAGCTTGTGGCATTTATCATCACAAAGATCAGAAGTATGAATGGGCTGCATCTTGTGGTTTGAGGCTCGATAATCAGAACATCAACTCAAGGGTATCGCACTTTGATATTAAGTCATTTACGTAACATAACCGCGCCATCCTCATTGAAAAACAGTACTCCCGCTTTCCCCTTCATCCTTGTGTCATGCAAATCCAAAGATCATCATCAGCCATCAGACATCTAGTTCGTGTGGGTGACATGGTCGGCAGTGTGTGCAGGAGGTACACCGCCAGTGTTCTGCGCGCCATAGCCAGCCTGGCCAGGCTGGGCCGTATGTGCGTAACCGTAGCCAGTATTACCTTGGCCGTAGCCATAGCCTTGGTTGGCGTTTCCGTGAACCTGTTGGCCCGGAGCCGGGCCAGCTGGTGCGTTCGTGCTGATACTGGATCGGTTGTCTCCGTGGTACTTTTGCATTTCCTGCTGGCGTCTCGCGCTCTGCTTCTTGTGGCGGCGGAACAATAGGAAGGCACAGATGAGTAAGGCGATAAAGATAACTGCGCCGATGACAATGGCTGCGATGATGCCTCCACCAAGGACTCTCGTCGTCTTATGAATTGATTTGGCAGTTTTGCCGACTTTGGTTGTCTTAGTAGTCCTGGTGACAAGGTCCACCACCTCGCGAACAGCATTGGCTGTGCTGACTTGTATGGCTGGCATGGTGAATTAATTGGTTGGTAGATGGGTTTGAAATAGAATGGTATGGTTCGTGGGTGTATTCTGTGCAATATAGCGTGGCTGAAATCGAATTCATGTGCAGAGTATAATGAGGTGAGAGATCAAGATTATGAAATGTACACAAGATGGAAGGGTTTTATCCACGGGCGACGAAGCACCATCTCAACCATGCGGCACACATAAGGAGAGCGTCATTTCTAGCTCACAATACCAATTACCAGAGATCATCATGAAGGATGCCACTGCCTGACATCGAAACGGACCATTCAAACCCCAAATGACATCGTCTGTGGCACAGCACAGGCAGAGCCCAACCCAATCAGGCAATACGAGTGGCTGTCCCCCTTTACTGGCCAGGCTGCCTGCTTTTGCTCGGCGGTGCTGGCGTGATGATTATGCTGGCATTAGCGCCACACCAAAACCTGGGGATCGACGTTGATGTCATCGGTCTTGTTGCCAAGGGGGAAAGGTGAGATCAGCTACGGCTACATTGCTTCCATAGTAAGCCTCACTCGGCCGTCCGCGGGGCCAGATGCATTGAAGGATGCAGCGATGCGTCCATACAAGGTACATCAAAACATTCAGAAAACAGGAAACTGGGCGGTTTTGTCTCCCCACCACGCGGATCGGACCTGGATGCGGATCATAGTGAGGTCTGAATCCATCTCCGGATCGTTTGCCGTTCACCTACCACTGCGCAGGATTGGGCAAGACCTTTTTGTTCGGGAGTGTGTGTCAAAACATATGTGGCGACTGCTTTGCCCGATGATGGTTCGGTGCTTCTCTGAGTAGTTGCATGCCTAGTTCTACCATGTGCTCAACGGAGCATCTACACTGAAGCAATCAAGCGTACAGATCTACTTCCTCAAAGTCAATAAGAACCGTTTCGCGGAGCCTGCCGCAGGAAATCTTGCTCCCTGCGTCATCGAGATCGATACAACGGCAGCACTGGCTCTCGTCGTCATTGTCTATCCGGGGTTTCGGCCTTGATCAGATTCGATGGTTGCATCTGTATTGAGTGAGGATTTATGCGTCAGCCAAACTGCTCTTCGACGCTGTCTCCCACGTTCACCTGGCCGGTTTCCATGTTGTTGTACGTAAACAAGCGCAGAGCACCACAGGATAAGGTGCACGAAATTTCAGTATGGGTGGTCGGTTGTCATGGAACACTTGGCGGTGTGCTAACACTGCAGATACTGTCGAACCCGAAAGTAGGCCGAGACCAATTCTACAGAGTACCCGATGTAGAGATGGCCGAGTAGCATAGCATATTGCAAACTCCACTGGATCCCGTACAGTTATAAGGGTACTGCCAATGTAAAGAAAGATTTCGATTGCAATTGCCGTGCCGTGCCAACCCTTGCCAGGGATCGAGGAAGAACGGACGAACAGGATGGGATCATGCTTGTACGTGGCCTCCGATGTGTTGCCGCGAGTGGTCCCCCCTCATCCATATTGGTCAACCCCTGTAGTTCACGGGGCAGTCTGGACGGAGATGATCTGATAAGATTAAACAGTCCGTTGTTTACCGCGCGGCATCTTACCGCCGGTCAAAGTACTTTTTACACCTTTGTCCGTCTTGGTCCAAAAGAGGGCTCACTCAGAAAGCCACGGCTGGAGAAATTATTCAATTATATCGCGCTCGCGAGGAGTGGAGGGACGTGATAAGAAACGCGTCTCACGCCACAACTATGTCAACAACCGCCGAAGCAAAGTAATATAATCGCCCATCAGCGGTCATTCAGAACTCTGTATCGCCTGGTCAATGGATTGCATGCTCACTGAGCCCAGCTCGTTACTCTTGCACAACCAGCACACCATCCGACTATCCCCACAGTCTTATTCAACGTGGCATCCCTCATCGGCCACCACGTCTCAACAGGAGGAGAGGTCTCCTCTTAGAGAATTATTCTCTTACCTTAGGTAAAAAGAGGTGCCTTATTTATTTAAGTTAAGAGGCTACTTTAGAATACCTTGATAAGTAAAGACTAGGCGTTTCTCGTCATAAGCCCATGTATGATTCCCACATAATGCCTGAACTATGTGCGGGGTACGTTGCGGCCCCGGAGCAAGTCGGAGGGTGTTTGGTAGGAACTTCTTGCTGACCCCAGGGAGTACTCAGGGATTGACGGATCTGATAAGGCCGATGTGTGCAGATCGCCATCTGATAAGCTCTAGGATGCTGACTAGTCTGCTTGTCTGTGTGGGGGTTATGTGGCCATGCTACCGACTTAAGAGCCTACTCTGCTCTTGACATGTGGCTGCTCTTTCGATGTCCTTAACGGTCGCATGAGACAGTTCCACCTCTTCTCAATCTACGGTTCCTTAACGAATCTTGGCGATAACTACAGGTTTTGACGACGGTAGTGTTCTGTCCAGCTCACACTCGTATCAGTTCGCGCAGTGTGGAAATCTGTGCCACTCAACAGACCCGGCCCCGTTATCTTCAGCGATATAGAGCCCGGCACAATGGCCAAGAGGCTTCTCGAAAGGTTTCGGGTTCGCGACGACACGGAGCACGGTTATGAGACGACGAAATGGATCAATCCCGACATAGCGCCCCTCCCCCCAAATAGAAGGACCTGGGGTATGTGGGCTTTCCTCGGATTCGGGTCCATCTCCAAGTAAGTAGAGCATTGAGATTGTATACAATACGCACTCGGCCAACAGCAGCTGACCCGGCGTCCAGTCTCTGCATCTCATCTTGGACCGGTGCGGCGGCTCTCTTGTCTCTGGGTCTGACTATTCCACAGACTATAGGGCTTATGATACTTGCCAGAGTACTTATCTGCTTGCTTGTCATTGGGAATGGGTGGATGGGATCGGAGTGGCACATTGGCTTCACCGTCTCTCAAAGGTAACCGCCAAGTTATAACCGAGTTTTGCATGATGCCGTAGTGAAATGGACTAACAATCCGACTCAGAATCATTCTTGGTATGAATGGAGCCTACGTTGGACAGCTGATCCGAATCATGCTTTCCATTGTATGGTATGGGTCTCAAGCATGGTTGGGCGGTCTCTGTGTTTCCGCAATGCTCAGCAGCTGGAGCTACAGTTTTCTGATGATGGAGAACACACTTCCAGAGAGCGCCCATATGGTGACCAGAGACCTAGTGGGCTTTTTGATTTTCCATCTCATCTCAGTTCCATTCCTTGTAAGTCAAACCAGGTGTCATTTGTCCAATCCATCTTCACATATTTTTCTGCTCACCCACTAATCAATCGTTTCAATAGCTGATAAGAGTCGAAAAAGCGAAAGTACCAGTTATTGTCGCCAACCTAATTGTTTTCGTCACCATGCTGGGCATTACGATATGGGCATGCAAGACTGGCGGTACGGGTCCCCTGTTTGAGTCAGGGGCAAAACAGGCTTCCATTCTCCCCAAGGAATGGGCTTGGGTTTACGGCATCATTGCTTCAGTGGGCGGCATCTCTGCTGGCATTCTCAACCAGAGTGATTTTACCCGGTTTGCGCGCAGACAGGGTATTCAAGTTCCCGGCATCGTCTTTTCGCTGTTTATTCCTGGTATGATCGTCCCCGTTTTCGCGATCCTAACGGCCTCTGCCTCAATGGCGATTTGGAAGTTGGAGGAGCCGATGTGGAATCCCTTGACGATTATCACCCAGTGGATGCTAGATGATTACAGCCCAAAATCCCGCGCCGGTGCTTTCTTCTGCAGTCTAGCTTTTGTCCTCGGCCAGATCGCTGAAAACATCCTCGGTAACGGATATGCTGCCGGCATGGATCTCGCAGGTCTTCTTCCGACTTGGATCACTATCAGACGGGGTGCTCTTCTGGCGGCTGCTCTCTCGTGGGTAGTTCAGCCATGGGAGTTCTACAACACTGCGAGCGTTTTCGTAGCCGTGGCAGCCAGCTTTTCCGTTTTCATGGGGCCGTTGACGGGCATCATGATGACCGACTACTTCGTGATCCGCCGGCAAAAGATCGAAGTCAGCCAGTTGTACACTGGCTCGAAAGACGGGGCTTACTGGTACTCTTACGGTATCAACTGGAGAGCTTTCGTTGCGTGGATTGTATGCTTCGTTCCCGCCATGCCTGGCATGATTGCGGCGACCAACCCGAGTGTCAAGATCAATGACGGACTCTACAAGTATTATCTTGGGAACTACATCTTTGGCTTTTTGGAGGCTGGCGCGCTCTACGCGATTCTGACTTTTGCTTTCAAGCCACGACGGCTCGGCTTTCAAGATGATTTTGACATTTATGGAACATTTGAGGATAACGTTGCCATTAAAAAGGGCATGACGCCATTTGAAAGACCAAAGGCAATGGATGGCCCTGTTGAGGTCACACCAGTAGTAGACGTGGGAGACAGCTCAAGCAAAAACAAAACTTGAGTTGTAGGATAGACACTGGGGAACTGAGTTCAGGGCTTCGAATGACCTCTTGGTCTTTCACAATGACCAGGGTATACCTTGCTTGAATGCATAGTGGGTTATTCAGACCAGGATGCCTTTTCCATCGCGGCAAACAAGCAACAGATTATATCGCTTGCAAAGATAGTCAAGACGTTTTAGAATCGATGCCCGAGAACCATTCCGTTGACACTGCCCAGGTGTTCGATGTTTGCTTCCAACAGATGACTATACTATCGCCATGAGGTACCGAGTTAAATCACTGTGCCCAAGCACCTTAACAACGCAGTATGGCAGGTTTGCCCCAGAAGCGTGGTGGACTGCGATCAAGCAGATATCACATGTAGAGAGAATCGTTTTGGGGTCGCCAAGATATCTTGAACAGGTGACAGGTTTATGGCTGTCTCCAATGGCCGTAAACTAGTAATTTGGGGCATATGCAGCATGCTGAAGACGGACGAACAAAAATAGACGGCAACTAAAACAGAGAGGAGGTCGATAGCAGCTTCGCCATATATGTTATCATGGGGAGAGGTTTACGGACCCATCATTTCATTGGGTTATCTTACTTACCTAGCAAAAAGGCCCCAAACTTGAACTCTTGATGATGACTGTTGAAGCCGGGCAAGCCTAGATTTATCAATAGTTGGAATACAACCATCGGAAGCCTTGGTACACAGTACCAGATGATTGATTAACGTTGTGGCCCTGTTCACGCCATCACATCATGACTTGGACTATCTTATAGGCTTGACTGAGTTGGTCGCTGAGATCCTATCTAAACCGGGAAACGCCGGACAATGATAAGACAGGCCGTTATCGGCCCCGCTCCGGAATGAATCTCGGACCAACTCGGGCTTCAGTTCTGTGACCGAAACAAATCAAAACAACCACATTGTAGCTCAATCTGACGGGTGAATCCTCGCGACAACTTATCGTCCAGGTATTCATCTCGCAAACTCGAAAGATAAGGAGAAAAACTTTGCAAAAGATACAATGGGCAACAATATTTCGTATCAAGAGGCGCCAGTTGAGCTCAGTTTGGGCGACCGAGGCACGATTCGGGGCCTCCAATTCGACAAGAAGTCCCGTCGCTTTACTGGAGTCCCTTACGCCCTACCGCCTACTGGCGAGCACAGGTGGCGCAAACCGCGACCCTTGCCCGCCGACTACACTTACGACGACGCCAGCGGAGGCGCATACGACGCGACAAAGTTTCGAGCAGTTTGCCCCCAGAAAGCCTGGAGCGTCTTGAAGACTGATGGGGGAGAGGACACGTACGGCGAGGACTGCTTGTTCGTCAACATCTGGACCCCGGTGCCAGCAGAGGGCGAGGAGGAGAAGAAATGGCCGGTGAAGCTCTGGATCCACGGGGGCTGGTTCCAGATAGGCGATCCCTCGCACGCACCAGGGATGGATGCGACGGAGCTGATCACCACGGGCGGGCTCAATTCCATTGTTGTGGCCGTGGGATACCGTCTGAACGTCTTTGGATTCCTTGCCGGAGAGGCTCTCGTCGAGGACAGCAATGGCGAAGCTGGCGGCAACTTTGGTTTGTGGGATCAGCGAGTAGCTGCAGAATGGGTAAGAGACAACATTGCCTACTTTGGAGGAGACCCGGGAAACATCACCCTCGCCGGCCGAAGCGCCGGTGCATACAGCGTTGAAGCTCAGATGTTGTATGATTTCCGCAAGCCCATCGACAGTTCGTCGTTGTACAGGCGTGTCTTCATGGACTCCAACGCCATTCCCGCACAACCAAAGTCTCTCGCGGAAGTGCAAGAGCAGTTCGACGAGCTGTGCAACCATTTCGAGATCGACGCGACCACTACAAACACTCAAAAGTTGGAGATACTACGAACGAAGAGCGTGGAAGAACTTTTGGGGGCAATCCCTCAGTTGAAGAACCACACCTTCCGGCCGGTCACGGACGACATTTTTATCCACTCCGGCATGATCGAGTATCTACAAAGCAAGGAGTTTGCGAACGAGTTCAAGAAGAGAGGATACAAGATACTCATCGGCGAGGTGCTCAACGAGGAAACGCTGTACTCAACGTACAATCCCCCAACCGAGCCGACCCTCGACGCTCTTCGGCTGCAGATCTCAAACTACTACGCACCAGATGTTACGGACCGCGCCATCCAGCAGTACACTCTTCCAGAGTCAGGCAAGTTAGATGACTGGCAGAAGATGTTTGGTAAGACGAAGCAAGATATCATCGGAGAACAAGTCGATTGCTGACAAGGAGACGAAGGATTCATAATTGCAGATGGACAGGTCCGCGCGCCGTCCAGGGAACTTGTGAAGACACTAGTGGACAATGGCGTCGACATGCAAGATGTGTGGCGGTACCAGATTGCTTACAGACTGTCCTTCATTGATGAAAAGGTTGCGCCAGCATCTTTTGGGGTGTCCCATGGCATGGACAGGTCCATTTGGAAGTGAGTCTCTCTCTTTAATTCTCCCTTCATGATCAATCTTGCTGATAGTGTGACGCTCTCAGCTTCGCGATCACACACGGACCGACCCCGGCCGAGGAAGTCCTAATAAAGGACTGGATCCAAATCTTGGTGGCATTCGTGAACAACAGCGAGACGTACGATTTCGGAACGAAGTCGATCCAGGAGATGAAGGTCATGACTCCCGAGAGGACGATCGAGATCCGTCAGGATGAGCGGTGGAATGAGCTCGTGAATCTCGGCAAGATACTTGCTGGCAAGTAGGCAAATTGTGACTGGATTCAACTATCAGAAACGGAGCCGTTTGCACCCACTTAAACTTGATGACACTTGATGAGAAGATCAGAGCTTTCAATACTTGAGTGATTGTTCCCGAACACTGAACGCGGCTTGGGAGAAGAAAGCTACGGCCGTCTCACGCCTTGAACGGATGCTTCTCTCAACGCCAGAACGGATGTGGGATCCGAAAATATCTATCATCTAACACGTCAGGCAATGGATGTGGGCTCTCTCCCTCCAACTCTGGTCCTTCAAAGGGTTCAGTCTTTCCGTCCTCGGAAGATATCCCACGCTGCTCGTCGTGCCACTTTTGTGATTGACGCAGAGCTCTGTCACGCTGTACTATCGGGTGCCGTTCTTTATCCCGCTTTACGCGGTAATACTGTTGCGCATCCCACCCTGATTGTGTCGGAAAATGCGGCTTCGCACCAGAGGACGGGTAGAGACGGTCGTTATCGAGAAACGCCCACGCTCGCTGTCGGTAGATGGTTTGGTGCAACCACCAAAAGTCATAGAAAAGAGGCCGAAGCTTATCGTACACGCCTGTAAGCTCTTCACGGTAGCGGACAAATTGCTCCGCCCAGGTAGGGCTCGTCAGAAAGTCCACGAAACCATGTCTGATAAATGTGGATGACCCCTGGCGCAACGGAAAGACGTCCGTAAACCACTGCTTGACGCGGTGACGCCCACGGCGTCCGGCCGTGGCGTGCCGAAGGAACATCGTGACAAGGTCGAAGCCATAGCCCGCCATGAATGACGAAGCCACGATTACTAGGTTTTGGAGGCCCATAGCGCAGGCATAGGTTTCGGGATCGACGCAGACGCTGTCTGGGTAGAGTAAACCAGGGGCGCGGGGTGAATCGGAATCCTCGGGTAGCCATGAGTCGGTGCAGTGGGCGAATATGGCGCTGTAAAGGGACTCCAGATATGTGTAAACGCAATTAATGGCCTCTCGCTCGTGTGGCTGAAACTTTAGGCCACCGTATTGTTTTAGTTCCTCTACGCAAGATTCGGTAAGATCAGGATCGCGAGCCTGGAGCACGAGACATCGGAGCTGGCATCGCAGAAAGGCCCTCAACAGTCGTTTTCGTTCCGGGTCTGTGAGATCCATCACGTCAAACCTACTACTCACGGGCCGACCCTTGAATGTGAGTTGGGTTTGAGTCGGTAATAAAGCCGGGAGGCAAAGATACTCCCGAGGAGGAAATACGGCGGTCGCTTTAGTAAGATAGTCCTCAATGAAGAGCAGGAGTCGCCCGTGTAGTCTACCAAGTTGGTCGATGATACCGCAGTCCTGCTGTCCTCTGGGCTCGCAGATCGGGCAGCGGAGCCGCTGCGCTGCCCAAGAGCGACAAAGCCGTTGAGATGAAGCCAGTGTGTGGCCGGCGGTACTCCGTCTGGGGAAAAAGAGGATCGCCAAGGCGTCTTGAATCATTTCGTGATCAATGTCGGCGGCAAGCCACCCCTTTGTAACACATCGTTTCGACGAAACATACTGTTGGAGCATGGTGGGCGAGGCCTGGATCAGCCAGACAATTCCGCATCTGGAACGCATCAATGTGAGGATCTTCTCGCGGAGCTCCGATGGCAGTTTGCTGAATGGATCCATCTTGAGAAGCGGTCTGTCGTCGTCCTCGAGTCAGGATGTCGGTAATCTATCTGCAATGCTTGAGTGGAATTTGAGGTCAGGGCTGCAGTGACTCAGGAAGGTGATAGAAATGATCGGTAGCACGCTGGTATTGTGTTGGATGATGCTAGTTCTTAGGAGCGCAGAGAGCAGGAAAGAGATGTCGACTGCTACATTACACCAAGCTCATGTCTTCGGAGAAACCCGCTTGAAGTTTTCCTTTGAAGTAGACGCGGCTTGAAGGCAGGCAAACGCCAGCTAGAAACTCTGCTCAAGTTTTCATCACAAGAGACCAGAGCTCGTCCTCGAACATCCTCGACTCTATCAACGCTGTATTGTTTTCCTTGACTATTGTCCGTCTTGAGCTGTAGCGGACTGGGAGTATAGAATCCACATGCATGGGCGATAGGATGGCGGAAAAGAGCTGCTCGGCCAAGGATTGAACTCGGCCATCCCGTTTCGGACAAAGGACCCGCCCCCTCCGACGGCGGCGGACTGGGTCGGGGAGGGGGGCTCCTCCTCAGCCGCACACAATTCCGCAAGTCTGCCGCCCAGGTCCTGATCCCGCAACGCCAATCGGTCCCCAAACAACACCCAACCTGCGGAAACGCTTGCGGAGCCCCCTTGGTTGCCGTGAAAATCGAACAGACTACACCATCATCACGAATCCTTTCGAGGAGATTGAACGGACACCAAGCTTGTATTCATCCGATGCACTCAGATGAGCCGGCGGACCTCTGCGGGTGTGCTCGACCGTATAAGTCACACGATGAGCAGAGGAAATGAGATCGAATCGGGTTCCGTTCCCTAGCTCTTATCTGGATCACAGCCTCAAAAGAACAGAGAGAATACCTTCGAGAAAAGCCAATCCGCATCCCATCCAGCTTGCCTGTATTCAGCACCTCGCCAACCAAAACCGCCGCCCACCCCAATCATCAACACACCATACGCCCCGATTAACACAACTCACACCCCCCTTCCAAACCTGTCGACCATGTCGACCCCGAGGAAGCTCCGCATCCTGATCACCGGGTGTTCCCCCGGCGGAATGGGCGCCGCATTGGCCACGGCCTTCCACGACGCCGGCCACCACGTCTACGCAACGGCACGGAACCCCTCCAAGCTCGCGGCGCTCGCGGCGCAGGGCATGCAGACGATCCCCCTGGACATCACGTCGGCGCCCTCCATCGCGTCCGCCGTCGCCGCCGTCTCCGCCTCCCTGCCCGACGCCGGGGGTCTGGACATGCTCGTCAACAACGCGGCGGGCAGCTACACGATGCCCGTCGCAGACGTCTCGCTCGACGCGGCGAGGGCCCTCTTCGATCAGAACGTCTGGGCTCAGATCGCCGTCGCGCAGGCCTTTCTGCCCCTGCTGCTCCGGTCCGTCACCGCCTCGGCGGCCCCGTCGGCCTGGTGCAGCGTCGGCGGCGACGGCCCGTCCCGGCCCCTGATCGTCAACCACACCTCGGTCGGGTCCGTCTCCGCGCTCCCCTTCCAGGGCGTCTACAACGCGTCCAAGGCGGCCCTCGCCATGCTCTCCGAGACGATGCGCATGGAGCTCGCGCCCTTCGGCGTCGCCGTCGTCGACCTGAAGACGGCCGGCGTAAAGTCCAACATCATCGCCAACAACAACGTCAACACCAAGGCCGAGCGGCTGCCTGACGACTCCATCTACGCGCCGGCCCGTGAAGTCGTCGAGAGGGCCATGAGCCAGGAGGCCCTCACCGCGGTGGGCATCTCGGCGGACCAGTGGGCCGCCGAGGTGGCGCCGCTGTTGCTGGGGCGGAGCCCTCCATCCGTCATCTGGAAGGGCGAGAGCGCGACGGTGGCCCGGCTGGCTAGCGCAATGCCTTGCAACATGTTTGAGGGGGTGATCAGAAAGTTGACCAAGCTGGATATCGTGGAGGAGATCATCACGGAAAGTAGGAAATGATCCATCTGGGCTTGTTGGCCGCGGGGATGAGCAATTCGGTGTGTAAATGTGAGAGGCTCTGTGTGTTAGACGAAGACCGCAGGGTGGTTAGGTTACAGCTTTCCAGCAAGCTGGTGTACAAATCAATACTGGCAGCATGTCACCGGAGCTTTTCTCTGTGTGTTCCTGGTTTGGACAACCTATATATATATATATATGTATATATATTATGTAACCTCTTCCAACGAGAAGCTAGCTACTTGAAAACTTCGGTCGAGCTATAAGACGCTTTATACCCATGACGTTTCTAACCGGGCCGTGACCGCTAGACAACTCCGCACATCGATGGCGACGGTAAGGGTTCGTGAACTGGCCCCTGCGACGAAGAGGAATGGGAGAGCAGCAAAGGATCTCAAAACGTAGTCTGCAGCTGCGGGTAGTCCTTGGCACTGGCTTGGAGATCAGCAAAAATGGAAGCCGAATCGTCGCCAGAGAGGTGCTCCATCCGCTTGGTATCCTCGTCCTCAATCTCCTGGAGGACCTCCTCCGGGTTGTCCTTGCCCGCCTTGACGTCCTTCTGCTTTGGCTCGACAGCCTTTTCGATGCCGGAAGATTCGCCAATCATGAGGACCTGGGAGTTGACATAGTCGAGGTGCTCAGGCTTAGTCGGCATCCAGCGGAGGTCGCGGAACTGGTCCTTAATCCTGACGAAGTGTGTTAGCATAGCTTTGGTATATATATCGGGGAAGTTGCTTACTTATCTGGGAAGTCGGGCGTATCGGGTAGGCTGGCATACGCAGGGCCGGACTTGTAAGGATTCTTTGTGCTCAGAATAAAGCTTCCCTTCTCTTTGATCCCCAGCTCTTGCTGAACCTCACCCAAGTCGGATGGCAAGGTCAGCATATACGCGAGATGGGTCTCGCGGCCGGTTGTCGTGATCATATAGACGCCTTCTCCAGCAGGCGTCGCGGCGGGCGAATGAGAGGTGCCAGCCTTGGTCTGACCGTCCGCGCCCGACAGGAATTGCTCCTTCAACTCTTTAAACGAAGTCCCCGACTTCTCAACGAACACCATGAAGCGGTCATTACCGCTCTCGGGGAGGACCTTCTTGGGTAAGGCGAGCAGGCGGGTGTTTCCAGCGTCGCCGATGGGACCATCGCCAAGCTTGGAATCAATGCCGACAGGGCGAAGGATGATGTAACTGCGGGCAATGTCATCAACCTCCTCCGTCTTTTCGGTGTTGACGCGGCCGCGAAAGAAGAAGTAAATGATGCCCTTTTCGAGTACATTGGAAGGCATTTTCGTCTTTTCTTTAGGAAGCTCCGCAGTCTCGCCGTCGGTGGGATTCGATGCGGTCTCGTCAGTCTTGTGAGCCTTCTCTTCAGGCTTTTGTTGATCCTCGATCTTGTGGTCTTCCTCCACTGCCTCTGTCTTCTCAACCTCCTCCACCTTCTCGGCCATTGCTTCTTCCTCTTCTTTCGTCGGTTCATCGGTCTGCTCGGAAGGCTTTGTGGTGTCCTCTTCGGCATCCTTCATCTCTACATCGGCTCCATCCTTGTTCTTCTTTGCTGCTCCATCTGCTTCTTTGGTCTGTGCGTCTTCGGGTTTCTCGAACGACTCCTCCAAGGTCGTCTGACGGGCGGTATCGTCGGACTTCTTTGCGCGCTTGGTATCGCGAGACCCGCCGCCAGCATCCTTGTCGATGCCGTGCTTCTCGCCGGCGGCAGCGGCAGGGTTGTTCGCCTTTCCGTTTGCTTCGACAGAGCTGTTGGAGCGCTCGCCTTTTCTTGTAGTAACCATGATGGTAGCGTTCGTTGCGGGGCAGGTTGGCTTGGCTTAAAGGCGGTTTGGTGATATGGGCGACAGTCACAGTTGGATGGGGTCAATTGGGGTCAATTGAGGTCAATCGGAGTTGTGCTGGAGGTGAAGAAGTAGTGAAGTGCTTTCGGGGGGTGTATGGAGGTTCTGCCAGAGAGTACTAGTCGCCAGGTGAACGTTTTGATGGGCACGCGTGAGGTCTAGACTGATCGAGTACTGATGTCATCGACAGCGATCGCACGCGTCGCGTTTTTCTTTTTTTGGTCTCGGCAGGTAGCCGCCATTATGTAACCGGGCGCGCTGTCCGTGACATGATCGCGATTCCAATTTCGTGAGCGTTTGTCTCATTATGTCTGTGCCGGCTTCCTTAGGGTCGATTTGTGCGTACGATTGTCATGGTCCTCGAATCAACTCGCCTCGATGCGCCGCCGATCTAATGACTGGACGACCTGGGGAGCAAAAGGCTTTTGCTGCAACCCGCGATTTCGAGTTGTTTTCCCCTAAAGTGCGTACGTAACTCGATATACATTCCAGCCCGGATAGAACATTAGGTGCTGTCGATTGTCAGCCGATTCAACAGTTCCACGGAAAGCCATGAGCCTCGTCGAGGGTGCTCAGTGGGCACAACCATGAGCAAAGAACCCGGATTCCTAGCACCTACCTTCCCGCACCTTGAGAGGTATGGAACGCGATTATGGCGCTGTGTCAACCATCCTGAACAGCCAACACACACCATCTTTTATATCGATGTTGCAGGTAGAAGAATCGCATGTAGTATCAGTTTGGGGTATTGACGAAGTCGGACCATCGGAGGGATCCCTGTCCTCTTGACCCCACGAATGCGAGGATAATGTTGTCCGATTTTCCCCCGATGATTATCCATCAAAGCAACTCATCCCCGATGGCACAATTGGCTAGCGCGTCAGACTGTTAATCTGGAGGTTGGTGGTTCGAGCCCACCTCGGGGAGTCGCAGTGGTTAAATTCCACATCTATGAGTGCTCCATTACACTTTTCTTCCTTTTTTGTTTCTCCTCTGAGGTCAATCGTCCCTTGCTTGAATTTGGCGAGCATTGCCCAGACCACTACGCTACACTAGACCGTACCTCATGCGTCTGCTGTCGAACTACAAACGACGTCGGGAGTTTGACATATATGATACTTGTTGAATTATGTAGGCTTGAACTGGACAATGTCCAGTTCCATTCCCTGCCTGCCTTGCCCACCCTGAGCGTCTCGACTAACTGTTCGATTTCGGCAAGAACATGAGCATGCAGCCAAAGGCCGTTATGCAACTATAGCAACAGTGCTCATGCTCTCGAACCTCCTTAGGTGACAAGCGTCTTATACCCTGTATCTTCGGCTCAATTGCCCCTCGGCCTCGGCCTTGGCTTGCTTGAGAGGTTCCGGTGTAAAGGTCGGTATGCGCCTTGCCGAATTGAGCGCATGTTGTGTGCTGTGCGCTGTGCGCTGTACGCTGTGCGCGTTCCCAAGGCATATGGTGCTCGATACGGAGACGAGTCAGGTCGTTGTCGACACAGGCTTTCTTTCAGCAGAGCACCTAATGGTTGGCCCGTAACGGCATTTTGAAAGCCGGCGTTTGTCTCCGGACTAGGCTCTCGCAGCCTTCAAAATAGTAGCCCTTTGCGTGTCTATACTCGCCTGTCGGCGATAGCTCACGCAAAGCTGAACCCGATTGCCTCCCATACCAGTTGCTAACTTCCGGGCCAGACGTGTACTGACCGATGCAGCCTATATCTGGTTGAAATGAGTTCCATTCTAGAACCAAGTAACCCTTCAGAGGTTCTTCAGATAGTGGTGTTTGAACTTCTTGTTGGCCCGATCCGCGCCGCGCGTGAGGAACTGGTCGCCGAGGACCTCGAAGACGAAACGCCGCGGAGAGGCTTCTGGGGTCGTCGGCGCCTCCGTGGTAGGCTCCGCGACAGGTTCCTTGACCGGAATCTCAAACCTGAACCACGTCCCCTCCTTTGGCACAATCTTTATCTCGTTCTTGGGCGTGATGACCTCGAACGCAAACTTGCCGTCCTTGATCACGATGCCCTTGATGCCGACTCTGCTCGGGCAAGAGCTCCTGGAGACCTCGACCGCGGCACCGTGGAACTCAGCGGCGCTCAGCTTCGCGGCAGCAGCGGCGCCGCCGTGGTACAGTTCGGAGCCCAGAATCTCTTCAATGTATCCCAGCCACAGTTGGTGGAGGGGCTCGAAGACGGCGTATTTCTGGCCTTGGCGGGGCACTTCGTAGAGGCCGCGCCTGTGTCGTTCGCGTGCGGATAGGGGCTTCGGCTTGAGCTTCTGCTTCTTCTTGGCGTCCTCGCGAGCCTTGCGGCGGGCGATCCGGGCGTTCGAAGGCGGGGGCGGTGAGCTAGGTCGGAGGTAGAGAGGTCGGTACTGGATTTTATCGGAGAAGATGCGGTTGACGCTGTCGGGAGAATGCGCTCGCGCGAGGAGCGCCTGCGTGACGGGCTGGTTCGAGGGTGCCATGTCGACAGGTATCTATCTTTCTGGGCGCGTGCGTGTGTCTGTTGGGGAAAGAAGCCGCAGTGTGTTTCGGTCCGACGCAAGACAGCGGCGAGGATGGGAGACTGGCTGCTGCTAACGGATTCACCGATTCAAATGTTTGGAGGTGGACTCCTCCGAAAATTAAATGTTAGTGCCTCCAGGTTCCAGGTCACTAGTGAGTGGTGGGGCGCGCCCTCCGAGGCCGAAGGTACGTACCTAGGTACGGTAGGTGGTACTCATCAAGGTAACCGCTGTGGATGGCGGTGCCACCTGTACGGATAGAGCGTACATAGTACCTAAATAGGTAGCGATGGGTGGTGGCTCCGGCCCTGCAACGGCAAGGATGGATAGCGTTTGTTCACATGCCGAAGCCGCGGCTTGACGGAGAACAGAGAGCCTGGACCTCTTGGAGAATGGGGAGGAGATGGCGGGCGGTGGTCACAGCTGCGAGTGGCACTTGACCTCAACGGTCCACCCGGGTCGTGTCCCCGGCGGGCAGTGACAATGCGACTCGGCTTCTTTTTGGCGTCCGAGGGAAGAAAAGGAAAACAGTCCGGCGCATCCTTGACATACCTTACTTTCTTCTCTCTCTCACCCCCACCCAGTCTATCTTCGTTTCCTTCTCCCCTCCCCCAAAAGAGTCCGTCATTTCTCCAGCGTCATCTCCTACTTTTGGATCCTGAGGAACCAAGCCTTAGCTTGCCCTTGCTTTCTTTCTCTTGCGCTTTTCCACTGTCGGCAATGGCAAGGGACCTTTGACGGACTGCTTCCGAGTATCTATCCACAGCAGGACAGGCACCAAGACCTCATAGCATTCCGGATCCGAGGCTCGACCACCAGCAGACCCCAACGCGACCTGCGAATCTACTCCAACAATACCCCTGGCTAACCGCGGCGCCGCCGTGGTCTACCCCGATTCTTCGTTGATCAACAATGGCAAAGAACGACGACTCCGCGCCGGATCTGAAGATCCTCGGCGATCAAATCACCCTCCAGCCTAGCGGCTATGTCAAGCCGTCCCAGCCACGCGGTGACGAGAAGGAAGAGGCTCTGATGAAGCACATGGCCCGCTTCCGCTCCGAGCCGCTACAGTATGTACAGTGCCACCTGCACGCCGCTTCTCCCGCGCTCGTCTCAGCCTCCGTGTCGATCCAGGGACAGGACTAACTTCTTTTTCTTCTGCGCCAGGTTCCTCCGCGAAGTCTCACTCTACGTCTCCGGTACCGGCTGGCGCGCTTACGACAATGCCATCGGCCAACCCATCTTCTACCCGGGCTTCACCGACAAGATGAAGGAGGCTGTCCTGTCGGCAAGACTGCTGCAAGAGCGCATCGCAGACCTGGCCGAGAAGCGTGTCGCTGTCGAGGAAAAGGAAGGCTTGTTGAACAAACAAGACAAGGATTTCGACCTGAAGCGTGCGCGCAGACGAGCAGTCATTGAGTCTGGCATTCAAGAGGTGGCGGAAAAGATGACCGACGACATGATTTGCAAGTTCGAGAGCAAGACCTTCATCCGGAGCGCATACTACCTCTGCACACAGCTGACATTGCGAGCCTATAACCAAGGCATCCACGTGTCCAGCGAGGAGGTTCTGAGGCTCCGCAAGGTCGCCGAGGAGGCGGAGAAGAAGAAGCAGAGCATCATATTTCTGCCCTGCCATCGCTCGCACGTCGACTACGTCTCGCTTCAGCTCATCTGCTACCGCCTCGGCCTGGGTCTGCCCGTCGTCGTGGCGGGGGACAACCTCAACTTCCCCCTCGTAGGAAGCTTCTTGCAGCATGCCGGTGCCATGTGGATTCGGAGAGCCTTCGGCGACGATATTCTGTACACGACCTTGGTGCAGACCTACATCGACACCCTCCTGCAGGGCGGATACAACTTTGAGTGCTTCATCGAGGGCGGTCGATCAAGAACGGGAAAGCTGCTGCCGCCCAAGTTTGGTATTCTCAGCTTTATCCTGGATAGCATCCTGTCGGGCCGAGTAGAGGACGCCATCATCTGCCCTGTCAGCACACAATACGACAAGGTCATCGAGACGGAAGGCTACGTGACGGAACTGTTGGGTGTGCCCAAGAAGAAGGAGAATTTGGCGGATTTCCTCACGGGCGGGTCGTCAGTCTTGTCGCTGAGGCTCGGCAGAGTCGACGTCAGGTTCCACGAGCCTTGGAGCTTGCGCGGCTTCATCAACGAGCAGCTCACAAGGGTATCTAGGATACCGACGAGCCTCGACCTGAACACAAAGAACCCCGAGAACGCCGCCATCCGCCAGAAGCTCCTCCGAATCCTGGGTTACAAGGTCCTATCTGACATCAATGACGTCTCTGTGGTCATGCCAACGGCCCTGATTGGCACTGTTCTGCTGACCTTGAGAGGGAGAGGTGTAGGCAAGACCGAGCTTGAGCGCCGCGTATTGTGGCTCACTGACCGGGTGCGCGCAAAGGGTGGCAGGGTCGCTCACTTTGGTAACGCGCCGCTCTCAGATATCATCGAGCGTGGTCTCGACGTCCTGGGCAAGGACCTGGTTGGCGTTGTGAAAGACCTACCGGAGCCCACCTACTATGCTGTCGATCGTTTCCAGCTTTCGTTTTATCGCAACATGACTATTCACCTGTTCATCTCGGAAGCCATAGTGAGCGCTGCGATGTATATGAAGGTCAAACGGGGAGGCGGTCCGGCCATGCAAGACATCTCCTTCGACGAGCTTCAAAACCAGATTCAGTTCTTGTCGTCGCTGTTCCGTGGGGAATTCATTTTCCCTAGCGAAGGTCTGGCCGCCAACTTGGAAAAGACGCTACGCGACTTGGAGGCAGACAAGGTGCTGAAATTACATCGGGACGACCAGGGCAAGGTGACAGTGGTTGGTCTCTCTGATGACGAGAGAGCGGTCGGCCGAGAGAACTACGACTTTTATTGCTTCCTCATCTGGCCCTTCATCGAGGCTAGCTGGCTCGCGGCTGTCTCTTTGATGGGCTTGACGCCACCTCTGGGCCAGAAGGACGATATCTGGATCGAGGCGGCAAAGGCCCAAGGCAGCGCACAACTGGTAAGCATGCGCGCATAATGATTCTAAAGGAAGCTTTGCTAACACCCTTTCTCAGCTTGGCAAGACACTCTACCACCAAGGTGACCTCAGCTATTTCGAGGCGGTAAACAAGGAGACTCTGAAGAACGCATATCAGCGGTTTGAGGAAGAGGGCATTCTCCAGGTCGTCAAGTCCAAGGACCCCAAGGTTCCTCCCCGCTTGCGCCTCGACCCGGAATGGCGGCCTTCCCGCGACCTGGAAACCGGCAGCCTGAATGCGTCAGGTCGGCTGTGGGACTTCACCGAGAAGATTGCCTCGAGCCGGCGAGAAGGCAAAAACCGTCGCGACGGCGCTACTGTCAGCACCCGTGTATTGCGCCTGACGGACCTCCTGGGAAGCAAGTTATTTGACGCCGCTAGGAATGCGGACGGCAAGGGCGTCTCGCCGACGCTAAGCGTCGAGGACGCGTGGCAGCTCAAGGAGAGCGTCAAGGAGCAGAAAAGACGCCGGTCGTTGGAGAACCGCGCGCACTTGTAAATGATATGATGTATTACTGTCAACTTCTAGAGCGGGTATGATTATTATGATGATGTATATCTTTTTTTGTTTTGTCTACAAAGCATGGCATCCTCCGTTTTCCCAAGAGGCCGTTGCATCATGCGATGAAAAGTGGTGGTTGCGTCCAGCCCCATGTCCCAAATCGCGGAGCCTGTCTCTTACTGGGTATTAGGCTTAAGAATGATGTTGTCGATGAGTCGCACCGACGGCCCATCGCTGTGGCCAAGGTCCTCGCCCGGCTGCGGCTCCTCCACCGGCAGCATCTTAATCGCACCGCTAAGGATCCCGCCCTTGGTGGGGACGACCGTGTTGATCTCCTGCATAGAATCCGGGTCCGCCAGCGAAATGTAGTCCACCTCGAACATGACCCTGTCCTTGGGCGGCAGCTTGGACTGCTCCGATAGCACGTCGGCAGCGACCTGGTTCGCGGCGCCGAGGATCGCGTCGCGGTCCAACGCGCCCTGCTGGTACCTGCCCTCGGCGGCCTTGAGCGCGCGGTGCAGCACCGTCGCGACTTTGCGCCGCCGCTCGCCGAGGTACACGTTGCGCGAGCTGAGGGCGAGGCCGTCGGGCTCGCGCATCGTCTCGCCAATGACGACCTCGACAGGCAGCATAAAGTCCTCGACCATGCGGCGGATGACGACCGTCTGCTGGACGTCCTTCTGGCCAAAGTAGACGCGCTCCGGCTGGACGATGTTGAACAGCTTCATGCACACGGTGGCGACGCCGCGGAAAAAGGTCGGGCGGCTGGCGCCCTCGAGGACCTCGCCGACGGGTGTGATGGTGACGAAGCTCCCCTTGCTGTCGACGGCCTGGCCGGGGAAGCCGGAAGGGTACATGTCGGCGGTGGTCGGGGCGAAGACGGCGCTGACGCGGCCGAGGGCGCCGCCGTCGTCGGCCAGCTCGCGGTCGAGGTCGCGCAGGACGGCGGCGTCGCGGGCCCAGGTGACCGGATACGAGGCGAGGTCCTCGGCGACGCCGAACTGGGCCGGGTTGACGTAGATGGAAACGACGACGTGGTGGTTTTCTCGGGCGGCGGCGCGGATCAGGGAGAGGTGGCCCTCGTGCAGGGCGCCCATGGTCGGGACGAGGCCGACGGAGCGGTAGTCGACGACGTGTGGGCGGCGCCACTTCCGGAGGGCCGCGACGGAGCGGAAGACGCGGATGGGACTCGAGGCGAGGGTCTCGGCGGCGGAGGAGGAGGAGGAGGAGGAGGAGGAGGAGGAGCATGCCGTTCGGAGCTGGTGGTGGTGTTGAGCACGTGCCGGACTTGCGCCCGCGGCGCGGAGGGTGCGGGCGAGCATGGCAGGCGGGCTCAAATCGTGCGGGGGTGACGAGAGACTAGAGATGAGGTGTTTTAGGTCGGCAAGAAGGGGATTCTGGCCATTGTGCAGGCGCAATGGCTGATAAGAGTCGAAAGCTGTGATGGTTTCTGCGGCGGATTTTTGGGGACGGAGGGAGAAGCTTGTTGGAGGTGACTTCGGTCAGCTCGGTGAGTTCGGTGAGGAAGGGACAGGGGTTCTGTGGGTCTTGCACGTGAAGAATCTGACGTAAGCATATTGAGAACCTGGATAGCTCACTATCAAGGGGGGGTCAGAGAAATCGGCTGACCGAGGACTCACCGAGCTTGGCTCGGTGAGGTCGGTGTGACGCCGCGTCGGGGAATTCGACAGCGTTATCCACTGAATAACCTCGCCATACTTCCCGCTGTCACAGCTTTCCTTCCTGGGCTCCCATGCTCACCTTGATTTTCTCACCCCCCCCCCCCCCCCCCCCCTTCCCCCTTCCGACCCTCGGTCTGTCTGCAGCTACCGTTCATTCGCGTGATATTGTGTTTTATTTCTCTTTTGAATTCCATGACTGAGTTCCAGTCATCTAACTTCTGTGCCACCTCGGGACACCGAGCCAATGCCAGGGTCAGTCTCGTCGTACACATGGTACCGACGACCTGACGTGCGACGCGACTATGCGAGATTGCCGTCGATGTTTCCCCTCGATTCCCCTCGGGCCGCGATCTCTCCCATATCCGGTCGAGTCGGCCATTCCCCCTCTTCTCCTCAAGTCTGAAGTTGCCATCCTCGTTCCCTTATCGGATTTGCCAAGGGAAAACAAAAAAAAGACCAGAAAGAAAAAAAAGGAATCAAAAACCCTCGGCTCTTCTTGTTCCCCCAAAGCCTTGACACCGATTTGTCAAGTCTCCTGTTTCACGCCTGGAGACACTTTCTTGGCATATCGGCTGAGATGTAGCAGAAAGCCCGCCAGTGTTTTTCCCTCCTCGACCAACCATGTTCGCCTTAGCGGCACTTTCAGACGAAGCCTTCGGCCTGCTGCAGGGGGGGCTGCAGCGCGGGGTGACAACGAATCTCTCACCCCCGGCCGACGACGACGACGACGACGACGGAGGTGAATCCGGCACCGAAGACCTCGAGATAGTCAAGCCCCCCCCCCATCAACTTACAACTGTAAGCTATAGCACTAATGGGTTGTTGTTATTGGATTTTCGGCGGCGTCGCCGGGCGGTCTGCCAAGAGCCGCAGGACCAACTTGTAAGATCACGTAGCACAGGAGACTCGAGCCGTACCACCAGCTCCGCCAAGCTGCTCGATCAGCCTGGGCGTCGGTTGCAGATGACTGATTCGCGAAGTGACAGGACCGAATCTGAGAAATCAGGTCACTTGGCGCGCGATTTGTATTACGACTCGTCCGGGCTTGAGCAGGCGCCCCAAGGCCCGCGAACCACCCCTCCCCCCCCCTATATGCGGGATGTTATAAGTTACTCTGCCGCTTACTCGAGCAAATTTCATCGAAGGGGCGTGCAGAAGGGCAGGGCAGGGCAAGAATTGCCAGAGAAGCTCTTCTTTTCCCGGCGTGATGTGTCAACCATTTGCGCGCGCGAGAGGCCCTTTACAATGAGTGGGGAGAAGACGGCACGGATGGCTTGTCGACGGGGCCGTCTATCGCAGCAACATGATGCTCTACTGCGTAGCTGTGACTTCGCTTTTGCCACGGTGTACAGCAGTTAGTCAGTAACACGGCGGTGTCGCTGTTTCTCCACCATCCGCCGCTCGAGAGAAGAACACAACCTTGTGTCTCCGGCCCGTCGAGGAACACGGGTGCAGCAGCTTCCTAGGAGTCTTTGAACGATCACCCGTCTTCGCTTTCTCAGCTCGGTTCTGGCACGAGAGACTACGGGACGAGGCTCGCTTCCGGATACACTTTGAGGCTGGCCGGAGGAGAAAAGTAAAGAATACATGCGTTGCTGCTACGTTTCTGACGTATCGCGTCTACATGCTCGGTGAGGTACGGCCGAGCAGATTCCTCATCCCATTGCGTACGTGTGGCTCTCGCGACTTCTCTGTTTCAGTCCCGGTTCGTCTGGTGCAGGTTTCGCACCAAGCGTGCACTCGGCAACACCAGCATCGTTATCTTTCTTGGCAGAGCCACGCAGCTCGCATGGCCCGCTCGCTTCAGCCTGCTGTTGGCACGCCAGGATGATTGAGTCCACTCTCGGCAGCTAGAACAGCCGAGAGCGGGCGAGAGGGGAGGGGTAGAGGGTCATGGCACCTCACGACGCGGTGGAACTCTTGACAGTTTAAACCTAGGGAGAAAGCGCGAGACCAGACGAATCTCGAGACGGGGTCAAGCCGCGCCCGTTCCCGTGGTTTGGACGGGACAAAAAAAAAAGGCAACGAGACGCGGACAGACGCAACGCCTTGTGTTTATTCTGGGTAGGGTAGAGCGGCGGGCGCGGTGTCTCCCTCGGTCAATGCGAAGACCAAACGAAACAAGGGCAAAAACTTCCCTCCCCCCTTCCACCCCCCCTTTCGGGGGTACGCAAACCTTGTTGCTCAAGCCCTACGAAGTACGTAGCCTGTAGGTACCGTAGGTACAAAGTGGCAGGGGTAAGTTTAATACCCCCATCGTGTCACATGCCCACACACCCCATGACTAATGGA
>JASUDE010000352.1:0-50564 GCA_034509685.1 Colletotrichum cereale | reverse complement strand
ATACTTACTTATTCCTACTAATTACACTATAGTTACTTTTAGATAATAATAGTATATTTCTTTATATAGTTACTTTTTTAAAATTATATACTTAACTATTTGTATTTTTGTATTTGAAATACAAATATAAATACATGTATTTTAGAAATATAAAAATAAAATACAAATACGTATTTGTATTTGTATTTGTATTTTGTATTTTGTATTTGTATTTTGTATTTGTATTGTATTTTGTATTTTTTCTTAATACACTGCTACTAATCCTAGCTAGTTTAGCTACTATTATAGTAAGTATTGGTATATATATAATTTACTTTAAGTACTAATATAATATATACTAATTAGATATAGGCTTTATCTTAAACCTAAACTTAAGCTAAGTCTTTAATAGTATAGATAACCCCTTATTTCTACTTATACGTTATATATATAAAACACTAATACGTTATATATAGAGGTCTATAAGTAGTATAATAATAGTTATACCTAGAAGTTTCTAGCTTTACTTAAATAATAATTTAGTATATACTAAATTCTCTCTTAATAGATACTATCTTTACTAAAATAAACGCCTATATATTAATTTAGTAAGCTAAGAAATATTACTAGTATATACTAACTATATTATAATAGGCTAGTATTACCTTATAACAGGCGTATAGTAACTTAATACAATTTATTTAAGCTAGGGAGAGAAAGTAAAAAGTATAAATAACGTATAGTTTATATAGGCCTTTATCTTATATATGTTATACGTATACGCTCCTCCTAGCTAGTTATAAGTAATAGTAGGTTATAGTAAGTACTAGCTTAGCTATACTTATTATAGTGTAGCCTATAATACGTACTCCCCTCTTACACTATAAAGCTCTACTAGCCCTCTATAGTTACATACTATATCTTAAGAAATTACCTACTAAATAATCCTATAGGCTAGTAGGCTTATTATTTATTCTTCCTTTTTCCTTATTAGCCCTTTTATTAATATTATAAGTATTTATCCTATATATAACTATATTTTCTTTTTACTTTTATTATCCTTTTACTAATTACTAGTTATTAATTATAGAAATTAAATAATTTATAATAGCTATAAGTAAACTAATCCCTATATAGGCCTATATACATACGTATACGTACCTACTAATTAGTTACTAACTTATAAGATAGCCCCTTACTATCCCTAGCTACTCTCTATCCCCTAAAAATAATAAGGTCTTTAACCTTATTACCCCCCTTACTATAAGTTACTTTCCTTTAGTAAGTATATTACATAAGTTAACTAACCTAGCTAAGATAATAAGAATAATAAGAATAATAAAGCTAATAAGGCTAACTATAGCTTTTTAGTTATAAAGAGACGCTACGCTAACGCCTCTACCCTTACTACTACTCCTACCTATACACTAACTATCCTTTATATACACCCTTACTTCTTATATATATACTACCTTACGTATAACCTTACTACTATCCGTTATATAAAAAATAATAATACCTATAAGCACTACTATCTCTCTTATATATAGTCTAACTATAGCTACTAACCTATAAGTCTCTTATTACTTATATAAATCTTACGCCTTACTAATATAACTTAGATCCCTAAGGCCTCTTTAGGCCTCTATAAGGCGATATTTATTACTACTTATACTACTACTCTAATTACTTTTAGCTTTATAAAGCGTACCTCCTTCTAGCTAGCCGTTAAGGCCTAAGAGGTTATAACTAACTTAAAGTAAGAGGCGTAAAAAAGCACTAAAAAGACGTATAAAAAGCATACCTATAGTATATCTAATAATATACCCCTTACGCTTACTACACCTACTCCCCCTTTCTTAGCTATTACTACTACTACTACTACTACTACTACTACTAATACTACATATAGTAAGGTTACTCCCTACTTAGGTAGTCTTATAGCTACCTAAAGTAAGCGCCTTATTATTATAGTTAAAAAGATCTTAGTTTCTCTTAAGAGAGTAAGTATTAGTCTTTTTCTCTCTCTTATATAACCTTTACGCTAACTTTATATCCCTAGTTTATTAACTTTATTACTACTAACCTTAGTTATAGCCCCTCCCTTAAGCTAGAAGTATTGAATTTAGTGGGTTGTTAGGGTAAAATTGCAGTATATTATCTTATGTGTTCTTCTGTATTCCTCTTCCTTATAGCTAAAATTCACTTATAAAGTTATCCCTTAAGGGGTAAATAGCGGTAAATCTATAGCCTCTTATTAGCCTAATTCCCCTATAAAGTAAGGTATATTACCTATAGATTCCCTAGCACTTTGCTATATACTACTATACTATTTTACTAAATTTAATACACCCCCTTAGGGCTACCTAATTCTATAAGGTAATAACTTATAATAGGGCTAGCCTAACCTTACTTTACGTAGCGTATTTCCCTTTTATATTGTTATTATCCTATACGTTATCCTTTACTATATTTACTTCCTATTTTAATTTATCTTCCTCTATTTTATATATATAATTTGCTTTAATCTATACCTATTAATTACTTATATGTAATTACTATATAAATTTAGTAAAAGGTTATACTATAAGCGCCTTTATTATCCTATCTACTATTATCTTAGTAGACTACTAATACTCTCTAATAATCCTCCTTTTAGTAACTTCTTAGTGTAGCTAGTAGTTATAAATATCTATATAGTAAAGCTTTATCTATAGCTAGATTATCTTAGCGCTAACGAGGCGTATAGTCTACGTATTATTATAGTTAATTTAAACTATAGGTTACTTTATAGCCTCTTTACTAGGTAATAGTTAGGCGCTAGCCTTACGTTTTATAAGCAGTTTTACCCCTAGCGTAGTAATTAGTTAACTAGTAAAGAGAGCTTCTTTTATAGCTAAGGAAAAGGCTAGAAGTTCTACTTTAGTAGTTAACGTTATAATAGTATTTTACTTATTAGCTTACTATACTACTATTCCTCTAAATAACTTTATTACTACTACTTATAAGCTTTTTCTATTTAGGTTATTAGTAAAGCTTACGTTAGCTAATACCTTAAGGGCGTTATTATAGCTACCTTTATCTATACTATATATAAGGTAAAGGTATTATAAATAATAAAGGTAATTTAGTATATAGTCTACTACTTATTAGTAAATATCTCTAGGATTATAGTTAAATTACGCTAACCGGCTTACTATAAAAGTAACGTCTAGCTAAGTTATTACTATAGTATATAAGATTATCCCTATTTTTTACTAATAGTAGGTAACCTCTTATAAAGAGGTAATTCCTTTATAAAGTAGTAAATCTTCTTTACCTATTAGAGTTAATTTTAATACGTTATTTCTATATAGTAACTTTATAACCTTTTTATAATATACTAACTATAATAGCTAAAGACGTTTTATAGTTTAATTACGTAGTACTTTAATACCTAAGAACTACTAAAGTAGCCTACTACCTTTAAGGTAATATTATCTTTAGAGGGCTACTATTACTTCTTAGGTAGTAGGCTTATCTTTATAGTAGAAGGTAAGTATATAATTATCTATATAAAAGAAGAATATAAGGCTGTTTTTTATCTAGTAGTAATTCTTACTTACTATATAGTAAAACCTAAGCTTATAGAGGCCTTTCTTAAAGTGCTTTTACTATAGTAATAGTAATTAGTAGAAGCTATATAGCGCTTTCTAAAGCTAAAGAATTTAGCCTATATAGTAATAGCCTAGTAGTATCTCTATATATATAATTTTATTAATTTCTATATAGATAAAGGCGTTTATTACGTTATATTAGAGAAGCTTTAGATTAAATTATATAGTAATTACTATAAGTATTTTAAAAGATATACCTATAAGTATAGCTATATAAGTATTACGTAAATCTTTTACCTATTAATTACTATAGATTACTAGCCTTACTTTAAATTTAGTAAGTCTACTATACTTATCTAGCTTATAGGTATATACCTATTAGTAACTAAGTACTTAGTGCTTTATAGCTTCTTTTTATACTACTTTATACTATAATTATAATTCTTTATAGCTATATAGGTAGCTTTTTTCTACTTCTTTAAATTTACTTTTATATAGGTAGTCTTTTAACTTACTATATAATAGAAAGGCGTAAAGTATTTACTAATAAGTACTAATTAGGTTCTTTATCTATATATAAGGGTAATTAGTCCCTATAGTAGTTAAATTACCTATTATTTACTTATAGGTTACTTTAGTAAGAAAAGCCGTTTTAAATAAGGTTTATGGAATATTTACTTTTAATTTACTAAGGCTTATAGTAAAGTCTACGCTTTTCTTATATCTAAAAGTATTTTATACGTATAAGGTAGAAAAAGATAGTATATTTACTAATATATTAAACGTAGGCTAAGTAGAAGAAAGTAGTATGTTTTTTACTAATATATATATAGTAGGTAAAGTAGAAAAAGGCAGTATATTCTTTACTAATATATATATAGTAAGTAAGGTAGAAAAAAGCCAGTATGTTCTTTACTAATATATATATAGGTAAGGTAGAGAGAAGTAATATATTTACTAATATTAATAGTATATTTACTTATAAGGTAGAGTTCTTTATATTATTATTATAATCTTTTATAGTATTTACTTATAAGGTAGAGTTCTTTATATTATTATTATAATCTTTTATAGTATTTACTTATAAGGTAGAGTGTTTTATAGTATTATTATAATCCTTTATAGTATTTACTTATAAGGTAGAGTGTTTTATAGTATTATTATTACTTTTACCCCCTATATTAAGCTTTACTAAAGCGCTAAAGAATGTAGCTAGTAGTAATAAAGGAGGCGTTAGCTAAGGAGTAAAAGTCGCTTATAAATATCTATACTTCTTCTTAAGAGCTTTATAGTTACTTAGCGTAGCCTTAGCGTGCTATCCTTTAATAATATTACCTTCTTCCTTATTAATTTCCTTAGCCTATAGGGCTAGCGTACTTTATATAATAAGTTATTTAATTTACGCCTAAATAGTAGTAAGATCCTAGTCTTATAGTTTATTAAGTAAGTAGTTAATTAACTTATTAAATCTCTCTTTTTTATTAAATATTACGTTATATATAGTAAATACCTTATTCTTAATAGGATGCTATACGTAGTATAAATTACTTAAAGTGTAACTAATTAAGTAACTAATCTATACTTATAGGGATAACTTCTTCTACTTATTACGCCTAAGTTACGCGTTAGCCGTTAAGGCGAAAGCTTAGTAGCTATACGCTTATATATAGGAAAGGTTAGGCTTTACATATAGATTTATAATATTAGTAAATAAGTTAAAGTGTAAATACTATACTTAATATAGGGATTTCTACTTCCTAACTACTAATAGTATATAGTTATATAGGTATATTACTACTACGTATATCTTTAGCTATAAGGCTTTAGGTAATTTTATATTAATTCTTATATATCTTACCTTAAGGTAGATAATTATAGTAATACGCTTAGCTACTCTATTTTACACTTAGGTATTTAGCGCTAAATACTCTATAGTTACTTTATAGGTAGTAATTATCTTTATTACTTACTTATAGTAGAGTATTTCCCTATTAGTCTTAATAACTTTTACCTATATACTATACTTCTTCTTAAGATATATAAGGAACTTACGTAGCGTTTAGTTAATTATATTACTTTTATAGTCTTATAGGTAGAAATCCTATAATATTCCTAATACGTAGTTACTAATAAGTATCTATAAGGTATATCTACTATACCCTTTAGTAAATACATAGACATTAATTACTATTTAGTTACTAGGTTTTATAATATTTACGCTCTTATAAGGCTACTACTACACTTAGCGCTTCATTTTACTAAGTCTATAGGCTACGTAGTTATAAATTATTATACTATAGCTACTAGTTATTTATACTCCTTAGGTAGCGTTAGTTAATTAGTAGAGGGCTACTATACCTAAATACCTAAGCTAGTAGTACTATAGCTTTATATCTTTACGTATAGGTTTTCTTTATATTACTATAGTATAGTAGTACCTTTTCTATAGTAGTAAAGGCGTATTATTAGTACTTCTCTATAAGATAAATATAGCTATATTATTAAATTCTATAATAAGGTAGTATTTAAATACGTATTAATTATTCTTTTTAGTAATATACCTAATTAATAAGTAGTTAGATTAATAGAGGTAGTTATTTCTTAGGCTAGTATCCTACTAAATACCTATCTTCTTTAGTTAGTTAAACGAGATAAGGTTTATAGTAAAGTTATAGTAAAGGATTACTTTATAAAGGCGTATTTTTATTAATCTATTATTACCCTTTATATATACTTTAGCTGTTTTATATCTTTTAATTACTATAGGCTTTATACCTACCTAAAGGTAGTCTCTTATAGCTACACTACGTAAGTCTCTAAACTACGTAAGGTTATTAAACACGTAATTAGTTACCTCTAAATTAAGTAGCGCTAACTCCTTTAGTATATATATTAGTAGTAAGAAGTAAAAAGCTATAGGTACTATTACTTAGTAGTAACTATACAGTTACTCCCCTTATTAGTAAATCTTTTACACCCTTTCTATAAGATATAGTAAATTATTAAGTTACTCTTTAACTTACTATTTTTACTACTAAAGTTATAGCTTTTCTCTATTCTAGTAAGGAGGGCGCTATTTCTTAAAGATATATTAGTATTTACTTAGGTAGTAAAATCCCTTATAGGCTTTATACTTATTACTATGGTGTAATTTATTACTATAGCTATCCTTTTAGTAATATTACTTTTTATATAGTAAATCTTTATAGTTACTATATAACCTTTTAGTTATAGTAGTTAGGCTAAAAGCTTTATAGCTAGCCTAGCTATAAGGTGTATTATTAATTACAGTTTTAAGGGTCTTATAGGCTACTCTTAGTACTTTGCTTTATGTTAGCTAATTAATATTTATATTAGTAGCTTTTACTATAGTAAATGCGTTTATCTATAATAATAATAGGCTTTACTAAAGGATTTACTAAAGCTTTATAAACTAAAGCTTTAGGTATAGTAAAGTTACTATATCTATATACTTAAGAGCTTTATACGTATTATCCTACTTAGTTAACTATACTTTAGTTTCCTTTTTTATTATAAGGTATTTCTATATAGCCTTTTTATAAACCTTTTTATATTTACTACTAGCTATTACGCCTTTCTTACGTTAGTTAATACCTATAGTATTTATAAGGTTAGTTATCTATTACGTAAGGTCTTTACTAAAGTAGTAGCACTAAGTAAAGAGGGAGTCTATAACTAATTAGTAAATTACCTCCTTTATATTAGTAAATTACTTCTTTTATTTCTTATGTTTTTTTACTTACTTAGCATACTACGCCTACTTAAGTTTAAAGACTTTATAGTCTTTATAGCTAAGGTTTATTAGTTATTTAGCTTTTACCTTTACTAAGATATTTATAATCCTTAGGGTAGTTATACTAGATTGTATAGCTTAGCTGCTTAGCCTATTACTTATAATAGGTTAGTATTCCTTATTAAAGTTAGATATCTTAACTTTATATAGTAGCGCTAATTTAGTAGTAATTAATAGGTATAAAGACTTTACCTTTAGGTTAATAAACGCCTATATCTTACTATCTTTAGCGTAGCTATAGATCTAGTTAATTTATAGCAGCTAATTACTCTTTAAGTATAGAATTATTACTTTTTTAGCAGTATCTATTATAATAAAGAGGCACTTTAGCTATCATAGAAGTATATATTAGACTATTAATTATTAAATTTAGTAGGTTATTAAAGTAAAATTATAGTATATTATCTTATATGTTTTTCTATATTCCTCTTCCTTATAGCTAAAATTTACCTATAAAGTTATCCCTTAAGGGGTAAATAGTAGTAAATCTATAGCCTCTTATTAGCCTAATTCCCCTATAAAGTGGGGTATATTACCTATATATTCCCTAGCACTTTGCTATATACTACTGTGCTATTTCGCTAAATTTAATAAGAAGACTCTTAATAAGGGAGTCTCCTATATATTCTAAACGTACTTATTCTATATAGCTTTACTACTTACCCTATAGGGCTTAGTTATTTTTTATAGGCTGTAGCCTTTTAATAGAGATTTATTACTTATCTACTTATTATATATCCTTATTTTTCTTTATATATATATATTACCTCTATTATAGACGTTAATAGGTTTATACTTCTCTTTAAAGGAGTCTAAAGCTATAGTATCTTTAACTAATTTAATAGGTTTCTATATAGCTTTAGTAAAACCCTCCTAACACACTAGCGCCTAACGCGTTCTTATTTTTCCTCTACTATACTATTATATACTAATTATTTCTATAATACACTATTCTTCTTTACTATCTTCTATTAGAGGGGAAAGCTATACGTTTTAGGCTCTTTAGCTTAGTAAAAGGTTATTCCTAGTATAACGTAACAGGTCTATATAAAATTAGTTATAAATATTACTAAGTATATTAAGTTTAACTATAAGGGGGCTAATTACTTTAGTAACTTAGTAATAGTAGTGTAGCTAATTAAGCTTATAATTTAGTTATAAAGAGTAATAATTATATATTAATAGCTATGTATTATTACCTACTTTAAACCTTTTAGCTATACTCTATTACTTATTAACTAATTCTTTTATATATTATTAGGCTGTAGCTATTACTACTTATACTATTATAGTTACTTTAGTTATCCTTTATATAAGTCGTTTAGTAACCTTTTTATATATATCTATTGCCTTCTATATACTCTCTTTAACTATAATAGAGTCTATATAGTAGCTATACTTTATAAAGAAAAGGCTTAACCTAGTTACTAATATAGTATAGTTATTAATTACTAATTACGTAACTAGTATCTAATACGCCTAATCCTTTTAGAGGTAACTTATATAAGCGTATAACGTTACTTAGATCTCTTAGTTAAAGCGCTTTATAGCTTTATTACTCTATAGGTAATATAATATACTTAGTCTCTACTTAATACCTATAAGTATATAAAACTTACGCTAGAACTTACTTATCTAGTTACTCCTTTTGTTACTAATAATACTTTTTAGTACATTATAAAAGCAGTAATAGTAACCTAGAAATCTTTTAATATATACCTCTATATCTATTATTACTATTAGTTTAAGTGTTACTAACTTTTTTAGGTAGTCTATAATAACCTATATATTAGTAGTATAGTTAGGGCTAGATAGTAGGAGATCTATAATAAAGTCTATTAATAGGTTGCTTTTTAAGCGCTTAGGTATACTTAATAGTTATAAAAGGCTTTTCTTTACGTTACACTAGATCTTACTACTTCTATATACGTTATAGTTATAAATAAAACACTATACTATTTATAACTAGCCTAGCTAGTAAAACCTCTATAAAAGTATCTCTAAAGTACTATTCCTCCTAAGGTGCCTAGTTACAGTTAAGTTATAGCTCTATTATACTAACTAGGTGTATAGGCTATTAAAGGGGGAATTAGAGTTATTATTACCTAGTACCTATATCTTCCCCCTCTAGGTAAGTTATTTTATATTATTAAAGTAGTAGTCTATTATTACAGGCCGGACGCCTAGTTACTTCTTCCTACTTAAGTGCAGCCAGACGATAAGTAGGCAACTTATTATTACGTACCTTTTAACGTATTAGCTTAATTAGTAGTCCCTTTATGTTACGTATAGACTAGAGGCTAAGATACTATTAGCTGTAGCACTACACCCCTAGTAGGTCTAACCCTTTACATACAATAAGTCACCCTAATAGTTAAGGGTTTAATTTACAGTAGTTAAATTAGAGCTCTAGCTAACAGGCTGCGATTAGACGGAGAGCGCATAGGCCTAGGGGTAGCGTTACTTAAGCGATAGGGCAGGAGCCCTAGAGTAAGACCTGCCTTATAAGTCTACAACTAGTAGAGGGGGCAGGAGGTAAAAGGGGGGTAGATATTATAGGCCAGACGCCTAGTTACTCCTTCCTACTTAAGTGCAGCTAGATAATAAGTAGGTAACTTATTATTACGTACCTTTTAACGTGTTAGCTTAATTAGTAGTCCCTCTACGTTACGTATAGACTAAAGGCTAAGATACTATTAGCTGTAGCACTACACCCCTAGTAGGTCTAACCCTTTATATCTATAATCTAAACGTATAACTAAAGGTTAGGTAGAAGTAAGTAGTCCTCTTACTAAATAGCTATATATACCGCTTAAAAGATAATATTACTATCCTATATTATAGCCTATAAAGCTTATAGTTTTTTATCCTTAAATACCTCTATATGTAGCGCTAGAGGCGCCTCTATTACGCAGTAGGCTATTACTAGTTACGCTTTATTTAGGATTATTTAGATAACGTATCCCTATTAGTAGTTATTATCCTATATAAAGAGGGCGTTTTACTTATACTAAGAGAGCGTATTAGAAACGCTTACGTTTTTACTAAGCTAATATATAATATAAAAGTTATATTTTATAAGTATTTTAGCCTAATAGCTTTAGTGCTTTATTAACTTCTACTTTTTTATAAAGTACTTAAGGGACTTATAGTTTACTATTACTTTAAAAAGCTCCTTAGTACTATATAACTTTACTTTTTACGCTTAGAGGTAATTTAGTACTACTAATAGCTTCTTATTATAAATAAAGTAGTTATATTACGCTAGTATAAGCTTTTATAAGTAAAAAGCAATAGGTTAGCGCTTAGCTTTATTATTTGCTTATATTAAGGCACCCCTTAGTGTAAACCTAAAGTAGTTAGTCTTTATAAACGTTAGGGCGTCTAGGTTAAAGTTTTATAATAATAAGGCTATTATAAAGTAGTTCTTAAGCTCCTTAAATACTATAGTATACTTTATAGACTATATAAATACTACGCTTTTCTTTATAAGGTAAGTTATTAGCTTAACTACCTTAGTGTAGTTAGGTATAAATATCTAGTAATAGTTAGTAAAGCCTAAGAAGCTTCTTACACCCTTAATAGACTAAGGTACTAACTACTTATAAATAGTGTATACCTTTTTTAGGTCTACTAAAACGCCTTTTTTAGCTTCGAAGATAAAGCTAATATACTTTACATTCTTTATACTAAAGTTACTCTTCCCTATATTTAGGCTAAGCCTTACTACGTAAAGCTTCTTAAGAACTTAGTAAACCTTTTACTTATAGTTTTCTTTTATCCTATTAGAATAAATAAGGATATTATTAAGGTATATAGTAATAAAGTCGTTAAGAAACTCCTAAAGTAAGCTATTTATAAAGTACTACTAGTTTATAGGTATGTTTATTAGCTTAAAGGGGTAAACTAACTATTTAAAAAGCCTATATTATATATAAAAAGTAGTCTTATACTTATTACCTTTAGTAATTTATATCTTATAGAAGGCTACTACTATATCTACTTTAGTATACTACTTTACTACTTCTATATAGTAAAGCGTCTTAAAGATTAAAAGTAGTAAATAATAGTTCTTCTTTATAATAGTATTTAGTGCTTTATAATTATAATAAAAGTGTAACCTACTACTTAGTTTATATATAAAAAGTACTAGCGCCTTTACTATAAAGCTACTTACTTAAATAAAGCCTTTATTAAAGAGGTCTTTTAGAGTCTCCTTTAGGATTAGTAGTTCCTCCCTTAATATACTATAAAAGGGGCTTTATAGTAAGGTTACTTCTAGTTCTAATTCTATATAGTAGTTATAGCTAGGTTAGTATAGTAGTACTTTTATTAAGGTGTTAGGGTTAAATAAGTTACTATATTTTTTATATACCTATTATAGTAATACTATAACCTTAGTAGCTTATCTTACCCTTTTATCTAACTTTAGCTATAAAGCTTTTTTTATATTAGTAAGGCTAACTACTATAATTTAGGAGAAAGCCTATAAGTTCTTACTTATCCCTTTTATAGATAGGTTATATTAAGCGGTGTAATCTTTACATATAGCTTTATAATAGATAGCTATAAAGGTAAGCACTCTAATTACTTAAGTAGCTTTAATTTTATATACTATTATAGACTCTTATTAACTAACTAGGCGTAGCATAAGGTTTACTTACCTATAGTAAATAGTATACTTTATAGCGTTATAAATAGTATAGTTATATTCTATCTAAGGTTTTCCTAAGAATATATTAACGTTAAGGCTATGTATAACGTATGCGTATATATACTAATAGTATCTATAAAGTTTAAAGTTAAATATAACTACTTCTTTTACTATTATACTAGCTAATTTATTAGTAAACCCTTTTAAAGGGATTTTTTATTAAGAGACGTATAAGAAGCACTAAGCGTATATAAAGTTATAGTTTACTATTACGTAAGTATTATAACTAGTATTAGTAAGGGCTTAGGTAGGGGATCCTTTATTAATATAGGTATCTAATAGTATAGCTAGTCTAATTATTCTCCTCTTATACTAAAACTCCTTCTATTTTATATACTTCTTACTTATTAGTTCTAAAGCCTAATTTTACTTTAAAGCTATTCTTTTTCTAACTCCTCTCTACTTTTAGTAGTACTATAAGCGTTATTACTTTCCTTAAGCTCCTTAATCTTAGTAGTTACTTTAGCTATATAGGTAGGCTTACTTTTCTTTTTCTTACTATTAGGGTAATTATAAGCTAAGTATTTAATCTTTTAGCAAGCGTAGTACTAGCGTATTTTAGTATACGCTTTCTATACCTTAAGGTGTTCTTTTTTTTTAGCTTTACTAGCTATATATACTATTATTCTTCTTATTATTTATATATCTCTATTAGTATCTTTTAACACTAAGGGTAGTAAGTATCTATAAGTAGGCTATATACTACTAGCTAGGTTCTTAACCTTCTAAGCTACTTTACTTACTTATTATATATATATATAAAAGGTAAGAGAAAGTAAGACGCTTACTAATACGCTTTAAATATAGAGGGGAAAAGCGTTTAAAAGGAGTGTAATTTATACTTTACTTAGCTATAGGTAGCCTCTAGCTTTAGCTAACACCTATTTAAACTTTAGGAGGAAAGTAGTAAAAGATTTATACTTTTTTATCTTAATACTTATTAAAGAGGTAGACGTATAGGTTTTTATATTTAGGTTACTATATATACGCTTTAGGTACTTTAGGAACTCTTTAGAGTTATAATCTACTTAAGCTTCCCCTATTTTATAATAGGTTAATACTATTCTCTAAAGCACTATATTTAAGTAGGAGTTAATAAAGTACTAGGCCTCTTACTTTTTTATAAAAAACGCTTTATTAATATATAGCTTATTATATATCTAGCGTAACTATATAGAGAAGTCTTAGCGTTAGCTAAAGAACTTTAGGGGGTTTAGTATTAGTTTCTAAATAACCTAGGGGTAGTTTTTAGCTAGTGTAGGCGTAATAACTATAGTAGCTACTATAGGCGTAGTGTTTACTACTTCTAAAGACTCCTTATTATATAATTTAATTATAAGGCTTATACCTTAGGGGTTAGTGCTTTTTACTTTAAGCTCTCTTATTTCTTATATTATCTCTACTATTACTTACTTTAAGGCTATAACTTTAGCTTTTACTTTAGCTAATAGAAAGGTCTTATAGCTTATTACTATTTTAGTGTCTTATTATATACCTATTATATAGTATAATTAGTAAGGTATTTATTTTTATTTTAAAAGCTTAGATATATAATAGGCTAGTATGACCTTATAATAGGCGTATAGTAACTTAATATAATTTATTTAAGCTAGAGAGAGAAAGTAAGAAGTATAAATAACGTATAGTTTATATAGGCCTTTATCTTATGCGTGTTATACGTACGCGCCCCTTTTAGCTAGTTGTAAGTAATAGTAGGTTGTAGTAGGCACTAGCCTAGCTATACTTATTATAGTGTAGCCTATAATATATACTTAAGCGCTTTAAACTTTAGAAGTAAGCTTATATCTATTAATACTAAAGTATAAGTAGATATAAGTCTAATATTAGTTTAGTATATACTAATATAAAGTATAGCTATAATATTATTATTAATACTAATACTAATACTATATATAGTACTATTTATACCTTTTAGCCTATTATAAGTATTTCCTTAGTGTATACTAAAATAAAGCTTATATACTACTTAGTTATACTACTATATCTAAACTATATACCTTAGTATTAGTAAGTATATTTATATAGTATATATAATATATATACTAATAATATACTAGTTAAAAACTACCTTTATACTAATATTAGTATTACTAAAGAGTCTACTAGTAAGTAATATATACTATATATATATATAAGTTATATTTTATTTTATTTAAAAAGTATATACTAATATTATACTAAAGTAATTTAGAACTTTATCTATTTAGGTACCTAGCGTAATACTAATTATATTTATAAGCCTAAGTAAGTTCTTTACTTTATCTTAGTATATATATAGCTAACGTTATCCTAACGTTAGCCCTAAGGGTAGCCTTATCTATATTTACGCTAACGTAATAGAGGAAATTATATAAGTTTAGTCTATAATAATATTTTATATATACTAAGCTAATACCTTATTTTAGTTATACTAATACTAATTTTACTACTACCTATAGTATATAATTCTATTACCTTATAAGTAGATTATTTAAGTATATACTTAATATAACTCTAGAGAATACTATTTATTTTACTATTTATTTTACTACTTATCCCCTACTATACTAATATACTAAAAGTACTATAACGTAGTACTAAACTTTAAACAAAGGTTCTTATAAATAAGGTATTATAGAAGGAACTAATACTTACTCTTAATAAGTAGGATATATTCTTTATATATATAGGGAATATATTAGGTAGATCCCCTTTAATATAATATTTATATAAACTTAAAGTAATAACTAAACTAATTAAAATAAAATATAAGTATAGTATATATATAGTATATACTAAAGACTTACTAGTATTATATAGGTTTATACTAATAAATAAATAGTATAAAAGTTTTACTTCTTTCTCCTTATATAAGTAAAAAAATATAAGTTTTATACTTTTATAATATATACTTTATATATACTAATAATTAATTTAGCGTAGTAGTACCCCTTATAAAAACACTTCTAAGTCTTTTACTTTAGCCTTACGCCTAAGTAAGAAGAAGGCTTTTAGTATATACTTAGTGTATCTTTAGTATATACGTAATACTAACTTTTCTAGCTCCCTATAAGGTCAAAGCCTATATTATAGCTTCTTTTTACTAGACTTATATATATCCTTAGTATTATTTTAGTATATATATAGCTAACGTTTAATAGGCTTTTAAAATAAGTCTAAGACTATATAAGAGGAGATTATCTTTAAAGCTAACTAAAATAGTATTTAAGTATATACTATATATCTACTAAAGTAATACTTTTAAGTAAGTAAGAATATACTAAGAATAAGCTTATAATATAATAAGAATTAACTAAAGTTCAAAAAGAACTAAAATTAGTTTTAGTATATACTAAAGTAGTATTATACTATAGTTAATAACTAAAAGGATAATACTTTCTATATACTATATATATACTAATTATATACTAAATTTACTTTTTACCTAATTCCCTCTTAAGCCTTACTACTTCTACTTCTAAGTTTTAGATTTACTTTTTTTACTTTAACCTTTGTACCTTATACTTTAGCTATTAAATTCTAACTTAATCCTCTTTTCTTTTAGTCTAGATACACTACTATTAGGAATAAGCTTATAACCTTTATATAAATATATTAACCTCTTACTAGCCTATTAATTAAGAATAAGAAGTTTACTTTTATAACTAAAAGTAAGACGTAAGGGGGGTTAATACTAAGGGTAAAGCTAGTAAGGGAGAAGATAATACTAAAAGAGGAGTCTATATATACTTAAAGCTTTCTTTAGATATACTAGAAGTATACTTAAACTTTATTTAGGATATACTAGACTAAGCCTTAGAAGCTTTAGAAGATACCTTACTTCTTTTTAAGCTATTATTATTCTTATCTACTATACTATTATCTTTAATAATATAAACTAAAGTATTATAAGCGTTATATAGATTAAATAGAAGATTTAGATCTTCTTTATAGTATTAGGCTTATTTAACTTACTTTCTCTATATTTTTATAAGCGCCTAAGTATAATATACTATTTACCTTTAATTACGCTATAAAAACTTAATTCTAATATTAATCTTTTTTTTTACTATTTTAGCTTACTAAAATATATAGCGCTTAAGCCTAAGGTATAATTAGTATATACTTAGAAGGTATTTAGCTTAAGCTTTACTAAAGTATAGTAGTATAAAGCTAAAGTTATTTCCTAACTATATAGTTATCTTAGTTATAGCTAGATTTAATAATATTATTATACTTCTATACTAAGACTTTAGCTTTAAGATTAATATTACTTATCTTTAATATAAGCTTATATTTAATCTATTTAGCTTTTTTTAGCTTTAAACTATAATAAAGTCTTAGGATATTACGTAATAATACTAGTAATATACTTAGTATATACTATAGATAATATAGACTCTTATAATCTTTAAAGCTTATACTTAGTAGGATAATTAGAAAACTTATTTTACTAGTTATACTACATATAGACTTTATAAAAGATTAATATATAGTAGAGATACTCTTCCTAAGTTCTTAAGGGGTTAAGCTTATAAAGATAATCTTTAAAGCCTAAAATGTTATTAGTATTATTATTATATATACTTAGTATAAGCTTAGTATATATAATACTTACCTTTAGGCTACTTTTTATTTATATTTATTATAATAGTATAAATTAAATAATTCTTAGATAGATTTATATAGTACTAATCCCTATAAATACTAGTAACCTAATAAAGCTCCCTAAAGTAATAGTAAAATAGAAGCTAATACCTATCCTATAAATAAAGATTTATCTATATATAAATATAAGAGTTAATTTCTAATATTATAAGTATATATACTAAGTATAGGCTTAGTATATATTAAGCTTACTCTAAGTTTCTATATTCTAACTATAGATTTTAAAGGTATTTATCTCTCTTTTTACTATCTTAAAGGATAGATTAATCTTAAGGAACTAGGCCTTTTAAAAGGTTTACGCTTAAGGATACTTAATATAGATAATAATAAATCTACTATCTAGTAATAATATAATATTCTAAATCTAGTAGTCTTCTTTTAACCTTAGTTTATTAAAGGACTATTCTTATTCTATACTTAGCGTTATATTAGTATATACTTTATATATACTAGGAATATACTAAATACCTATATAACTATAGCCCCTAGGAAACTAAAGTAAATAGGTATTAAATTTAGTAGGTTATAAAGGTAAATTCGCAATATATTAAGTTTTATAATTTTCTATGTTTTTCCCCTTATAGTAGAAATTTACCTATAAGGTTATCCCTTAAGGGGTAAATAGTAGTAAATCCTTAGCCTCTTATTAGTCTAATTTACCTATAAAGTAGGGTATATTACAGAGTCCTTAGCACTTTACTATATATTACTAGGCTATTTTACTAAGGGAATTAATAGATAGGCATAAGGAATTAATATATAAGTATAAGCCTTATATAGGTATAGCTTTTATCCCCTCTAATTAGCTAAAAGAAACAGTATATCCCTATAAAAGTAGTAAGCGTAAATACACTAACATTCTAGTTCTATTAGTATTAAACTATATTAACTATAAGGCTTTTTTTATAGCTACTAAAAGTATACCTCTAGCCTTATTTCTATAACTTTTACTACTCTTACTTCTAATTTAAGATTTATAAAAGTATATATTTTAAGCTATTTATACTACACTTTTATAAATCTTAAATAGAGAGGGGCTATATAACCTATAGAAAGGCCTATTACCTAACTTTCTTATAATATAGTTATAAAGATTTATTATTACTATAGACTATTTCTTACTTACTTTATTCCCTTTAAATACTAAGCTATATTAGTTATCTACTTATATAATTCCCTATTATCCTCCCCTTATTAAAAACGCTAGATTAGCTTCTTATTTATTACTAAAATAAGCTTAATATTTAGCTTTAACTTAGCTAATTTACCTCTTATATAAGCCTAGCTAGTATTAACTTATTCTTACTTTTAAGAGGGTAGCCTTACTTTTTCCTACTTATACCTTAGCTACTATAGGTAGTATAGGCTTAACTATCTAACTAGCCCTCTTTAGGTAAAGCTAGTTATAATAAGACTAACTATACTATATTTTTTAGCCTACTATAGAAAGATATAGTAATCTTTAGGTTAAGGATTTAATAGTATAAATTAGAAGAAGATATCTCTTAAAGATACTACTAAAGGTATACTTCTTACTTACTAAAAGTAGCTATATTTAGTATTTTAAAGTAAATCTTATAGTAGTATAAAATACCTAGCTAAACTAAAATAGTATAGTCTAAGCTATATACTTTAAGAGGAGTAAGGAATAGCTTTTTACTAAAAGGTATTACTTTTTTTACTAGGTAGTATTACTTCCTAATTAATATAAAACACTTTAAGGAAAGTATTATCTAAAGTTTACCTAAATACTTAAAGTAAAAACCTATTTACTTTTAGCCTATAAGTACTTTATCTTAAGTATAAGCTTACCTAAAGCGTAGCTTCTAATTACTAATTATCTCTTATATAATATTAATAAGTTAATATAAGTAATTAAAACTATTTAAGAGATAGCTTTTAATATTATTATTATTTAACTTTATACTAAAGGTAATATAAATACTAAAGTTTTAGTACTTTTAGATAAAGTAATAGGCCTATTATACTCTTAATAGTAAGTATATTATATAGAGGTACTAAAGGATTAAGCGTTAGTTATTAAACTCTTTATAAAGCTTAGTCTAGGCTTTCTTAAAAGCGTCTTTAGTCTTAGTAAAAATAATATACTTCTATATTATAAGGACCTTATAATATATATAAGGAGGAGGTTAATTAATAGGTATATTAATATAGGCCTTATCCTTATTACTTAGTATAGCTATTACTTATATTAGTAGCTAATAGCCCTTATTATTAGACCTACTAAGAAAGCGCTAGGCCTACTAGCTAAAAAGGCTAAAGGAAAAGTATAAAAACCACACCTACCTCTAATAAACTCTAATTGTAGTAAGACGTATACTAATTAATAGGTCTTTTAATTCTTAGACTTAATCTAAAAAGAAAATCTAAAAACGTAAAGTATTAATAGAGAAATTATAAAAATACTAATATATATAAAAGTAATAAGCTTATAGTAATAACTATATATTAACTATTTAGGTTTTTTCTATTTATTCTATATTTATAATAACTAAAAGGCCCTTCTACTTATAGACTCTGTTTTTACCTTGCTGTTTTAAGCCTTAACGTAAGACTACTTTACCTTATTATAATTATCCCTCTTAAATTAGTTATAAGTCCATATAAGACTAATTTAAGCTTCCTTACGTTAAAGGTATATTAATTAATAATAAAAGAAAAGAAAGAAAGAAACATTATAAAGTGTTTAGCGCTTATAATAACAGCTAAGTTACTATTATAAAGTAAAACCTTATAGATATATAACCTTATTCTATAATCTATAGTAATTACTACTATATAACTTTTTACGTTAAGCCTTATATATCTTATCTTATTTAAGAGCTTAATAAAGTTAAAACTAGCCTTCTTAAGAGGGTAGATAGGTAAAGTTATAGTAGTTAATATTACTAGGAGTGCTTTATTTAATCTACTTCTATTAGTTAATATATTAATTAATATAATTTTTATAATTGTAACTTTAGATGTTTAAAATATCTAGCTAAAGTAGGTATAAAAAACGTAGGGGTATTTCTAGATCTATTAGGCTACTCTAATTATTATTATTATTATTCTTATTATTATCCTAGACGCCTAGCTTACTAACCTACCTAATAAGGGTATTTAGGTTAAATTTATTAAGAAGATTAAATAGTAGATTTAAAAGAGGGGAATTATTAAAGCTTATAGTAGATTAAGTCTATAAATTACCTAGTGTATTTAGAGCTATAGGTAGGGTCTTCTCTTTTAGTTACGTATTAATAGGTAGAAGCGTAGGTATAGCTAAAGGTTAATATAACTAAAGAAGAAGCACTAGGAAAATAGAGTTCTTACTAAAGTTATTATATAACTAGGTAACTTTATATAGAGGTAGGTTATTATAAAGGCTTTACGTATTATAAAACTCTACTATAATTATAAATACTATTTATAACACTAAAGGGACTTTAACTTTAATCTTATAGTTTTTATCTTACTAATAAAGCTAGGTAAACTTAGTTAATAATACTTTAAGCTAGAAAAAGGTTTATACTTATTCTATAGTATAAAGACTATAAGTAAAGCTATTATCTTATTATTTAGTGTTTACTATATAGGCGTTTAATATAGTAACTATAATAATATCTATTAAAGCTTCTAAGTAGTAATACTAGTTTTATAATACTTTAACTACGTTAATAAATAATTTATTATACTTAGACGTCTAAGTAGAGTTAGTAAAATAAACATATCTAATAACTTAGTTAACTAGTAATATAGCCTAATAATTATTACTATAGTTAAGTAAGAAGATAAGGTAGTTAGAATTAGTAATAATGTTAATTTAATTATAGATAATATCTATAGTATTAGAAGTAATAGAAAAACTAAGTACCTAACTAAAGCTAAAAAGAAGAGCCTAAATAAATACTAGAGACTTATAAACGCTAAGCTTAATAAGAGTATACACTTTATTACTATTAAGGTTCTCTCTATATATTAAAGTGCCTATAGTATTATATAATCTAGTAGTATACTTAAGCTTAATAGAGTTAAGCTCTTTTATGGTTAGGTTATTAAAGTGCCTATTAGTACTATATTAAGCGATAAGATACTTATATAATAACCCTATATATAATTTACCTAAAAAGGTATACTATTTAGCTATTAGGACTAGGTAGGGGTTACTAGGTAATAGATTTTCTTACGGCTATAATACGTTATAACTATTAAAATTATCTACTAGTTAGAATTAGTAGACCTAATAATTAAATAGTGTAAAGTAGAGAGACTTAGTTACCTCTTCCTTAAAGATAATATCTTTGTTTTTTTTAGCTTTCTTACCTTTAGGTTTCTTATATAGGTTAAAATAATAAGTACCTTAGTAAAGCTTATTTTTTATAGTATATATAATAAGGTCTTATATAGCTAGGTTTTAAATTATTTTACTACTATAGTTTTTCTTTACTCTATTTAGTAGCTAAATTACTAAATAACTAAGAGGTACTAGTATAAAAGGTAGAGAGGGTAATCTAAGTAGTAATAAAGGAGTTATATCTTAAGTAGACTAAGGAACTTAAGTAGTTAGTTCTATAATACTATTATTATTCTTAGATCTATCTTATAGGGAGAAAGCGTTTTAGTCTATTAGGGAACTAGTATTATTACCTAAGCTAAAAAGTCTAAAGGGTATCTAGGTTATAATTTAAAATATCTTTAGGAAATCTAACGCTTTTATAGCTTTTTACTATTCTTTCTTTTAGTTAGGTCTATTATTCCTAAATAGTATAATTAAGATTTATCCCTCCTTAGGAATATTATTATTTATAAAGTTAGCGCTTATATAGTTAAGCTAATTCTTTTTAGCCTTAGTAATAGAGGTAGTAATTAGGTATAATAGGCTTATATAGAGGAAGCCTTATACCTAATTAAGAAACTTAAGCCCTAATGCCTAAAGAGGAATATTAGTGTTACCTAGGTTAACTAAAGTTACTTATTAGCCTATAACTTTATATACTATTACTAAAATATCTTTATATACCTTTTTAGCACCTTATAGAAAAACCCTTATTTAGTCTTTAGCTTCTTTCTTCTTCTATTAATTATTATAAAAGTATAACTAGCTACTTCTTTAGTTAACTATTAAACCTAAATAAATATATTTATTTTAAATAGTTATACTTATATAGAAAATTAAAAGGTTAAGATTATCTGTTAGTAGAGGCTATATATCTTATAGTTTTAATGAGCTAGTATAAAAGGCTTTACTCCTAATAATAGGCTAAGTAGTAATAGCTTTAGCCTTACGTAGGCTTTAGACTAAGTATATAAGTCTTATGTAAACGTCGTTAAGTTTAGGTAAAATTTCAGCTTTAAGAGTACTAATAAGGTTATATAGGCTAGCTATAAGTTATTAATAGTATAAAGGAGGTCTCTATTTACTATATATATTTACTATAAGTAGCTAGTTTCTAATAAGGTCCTCCTAAGTAAAGATATTATCTATACTTATCTAAAGGCTAGTCTTAGTAGTAGTATAAGACTTATAGCTTCTAACATTACTTTTTAGTTTAGGCTAAAAGTTATAATATATAATATAGGTTACGTTAATAATAAATTTAAATAATTCCTTATAGGTAAGAATATAATAGAAGATTGTCTTACTATTAGGCTATATCTTCTACTAGCCTTTATTAATAATGCTAACCTTAACTATAGCTTTAGGATCTTTAACGCTACTAATAAACTAGTAGGAAGCGTTATAATAATAAATATTATAGGTAATATAGTAGTAACCCTTATTATATCTAGAAATAATATATACTATAGATTTATAAAACTAATAGGTACTATTAGTATAAAAGAGATTATAGTATTATTATTATACGCCTTAGTAGTTCTAGTAGCTACTACAACCTCCTCTACGTCTATACCTATTTCCTCTTCTATAATAATAACCTCCTCTATAACTATAGTTATTATTACTATAGGTCTAAGAATATCCTTATTATTAATACCCTTTTATTATAAGGTTAAGGTTTCTAATATTAAGAGTTATAAAGCTATTAGGCTAGGTAATCTAATTAACTAGTGCCTAAAACTTTACCTAAACTTCTGCCTTATTAACTAAGAGGTCTTAGAAGTTATTTGTAAGCGCGTCTATAGTAGAGGTAATAGCTTAACTAATAGTAGTATTTGCTTAGCTATTTAACGTCTTAGTAGCTAGGCTTGTTTTATTAACTTATAGTAGTAACGTAATAGGCTTTAATTTAACTTACTTAGTTAACTATTAGAGGGTAAGCTAATTCTTAGACTATTATACTAGTGTATTTTTAACACGCGTCTAGCTTTTCTTAGGCACCTTAGTTACTTTATAGCTAAGGGTTTTAGTAACAGCCTATATAGCTTACTATAAAAAATAGTAAAAGATAATATATATAAGTTTTAAATTAGCTAGTATAGTATTACTATAAGCCTTAGCTTTATATTATAGTGTTTAAATTATTAATAGAAGGGTTATTATACTACTAGGATTATTATTTTTAATATAAAGACTATTAATAAGGTTCTATAAGTCCTTATTAAGGTTTTAATAAGTCTTTAGGTCTACTAATCTAAAGACTTTTATTAATTAAGCCTTAGTAACATCTTAAGAGACTTATTCTATAGTGTAGGATTCTATAGCCTTAGTAAAGTTAGGGGTGCTATATATATAAACTTCCTTAATCTTATTAGCTACGCTTTTCTAAGAGAGAGACGCTATATTATTATATTTATCTAAGAAGTTAGATATATTATTACCTTTAAACTTAGGAGCTCCTATAAAGTAAGGGGTTATAGGCGTAATAGTTAGTTACTTATTAATTAACTAAGCTAGTTAGAGGTAATTAGTAATAGTTATTATATACTTTATAAGGGTATCTATACTATTAGTAGTTATAAGCGTAAAGTTAAGAGAAGAACTTTACTTTAGAGGACTTTATATACCTCTATTATTAACCTTCTTTAGGTTAAAAGCTCTTTACTATATTATATTAAAGCTTATACCTATAAAAGGACTAAATATAATATTCTTACCTTTTAAAGAGCCGTCCTCTAAGTTAGAGTTAACGTAAAAGGGGTTAGATATCTTAGATTAAGTCTAAGAAAGGTTTAAATAGTATAAGAAATATAGTATAATTATTATTTTTTATTAATAGTAATTAGCTACTAGTTTATAGCTTATTACTAAATAATAACTTTATTCTTTTTATATAATAAGTTAAGTAGATATTCTTTAGTCTTTAGTATATAGTAGCTATATAACTCTTTATTACTTTTAGTAGCTATTTTATATATCTATCTTACTCTATTAATATCTCTTTTTATTTCCTTACTCTTATTATTATTTATTAGTTTTAACCTAACTAGTGCTTTTACTATACTTATTAGCTTAGTAAGACTACTATTATTTCTTATCTATATTAGTATATTTTAGATTTAAAAGTCTCTTACCTAACTAAAGGTTTCCTTTAGTTCTTAATAAAATATATATATATAAGGGATAAAGAGATATAGGAATAAGTAATACTTATTTAGGCTAGCTGCTCTTAATTCTTCTAGAGAGGTCTTTAGGGTTTCTAGTATTCCTACCTTAAGATACTTTAGTTCCTAGTAATATTCTTATAGTGTATTCTCTTAAAGGTACTAATAGCCTCTTTAGGTCCCTCTTTAGGAATTATTATAGGTAGTTTTACTAAATACACTAGGTAAGTTAGTTAGTAGGTAATATATAACCTAGTTAAGTAGAGAGAGAGATACTTTAGTAGGATATATAAAGCTAATAAAGGGATTTATAGACTTAATTCTTTATAGCGTAATAGTATATAGCCTTTATACTACTTTATTAAAAGTTATAGGTTATATAAAATTAATACTTATAGTTACTAAATTTTATCTTAATATTTATAGTAGAGGTAATACGTTTTATATTATATTATTTATTAATCTATATAAGCTATATAGAAGGGTTAGACTACTCTCTAGAGGATAGATCTCTACTATCTTAAAGAATAGAATCTACTTTTAGGTACTATTAAGAAACCGCTAGGCCTACTAACTAAGAAGGGTAAAGGAAAAGTGTAAAAACCACACCTACCTCTAACAAACTCTAATTATAGTAACATATATACTAATTAATAGGTCTTTTAATTCTTAGACCTAATTTAAAAAGAAAATCTAAAAACGTAAAGTATTAATAAAGAAATTATAAAAATACTAATATATATAAAAGTAATAAGCTTATAGAAATAACTATATATTAACTATTTAGGTTTTTTCTATCTGTTTTATCTCTATAATAACTATAGGGCCTTTCTACTTATAGACTTTATTTTTACTCTACTATTTTAAGCCTTAACGTAAGACTACTTTACCTTATTATATTACTACTATTACTACTATAGCTAGGGTTTTTAACTTACTTTTACTTAGCCTTAAGTATAACGTTAGAATTAATATAGTAGATATAAAGTTATTATTAGACGCCTAAAAACTACTTATTTAGTATAGCCTTTATCTACTTATTATAGTCTATAATAATAATAGTAAGGTAATAGACTAAGTTTTAGTCTATAAGCTAATAGATACTTACTAAAAGAAACTAAAAACCCTTTAATCTTTTGTTATTAATAAGGCTAAACGTAGCGTTATAAATAGATCTAACGTAGGTCTACCTAGTAGCTTAGAAAAGAGGAAGCTTAAAGCAGTTTATATTATAGGTATTATTAAAGCTAATTACCTTAGGGAATTACTTCTATATTTAGAGATAGTAAAAAAAGGTCTAAATAAAGCTAATAAGGTAGTCTAGCTTATTATCTACCTATTTTACTATATATAGAATATCTTACTTATTAAATAGCTTAATTAACGCTATAGTTAGTAAATATCTACTTAGTTTCTTTTAGTTTATATAAGCTTTAGCGTTATAAATATCTTACTAAGTAAATAAAAACTTTAGAAACTACTTCTAAATAATAGTATATATATTACATACTTAAATCCTAACTTATTAGCTTATAGTTTTAGTAGTATTTTAAACTATCTAAGTAAGCCTATAATATAAAGGGTGTATAAAGGCTTTAAGGCTAAAGCTATAATAATACTAATAATACTTAGGGTCTTAATAAGAATATAATAGCTACTTACCTTCTTCTAAAGCCTCTATAATAATTTACTATTAATAGCTATCTTTCTAAGATCTAAACTATTAAATACTAACACCTTATATAGGACTAGGCTTACTAAACTAATTATATTAGAAAATATATTAAATAACTTAGCCTCTTCCTTAATATTAATACTACTTTATAATACTAAATCTATTAGCTTTTATAAAGATATTAACTTAGTTAAAGAAGGCGTTAAAAGTTTACTTTAGATTACTAGGAATTAGTAGGTTTAGGATTTTAGGTATAAAAGGAGAGAAGGATTAGTTACTTAAAGTATAGTAAAAGGCTATAGTTTAGAAAAACGTTTTACTTTAAGAGGAGGATTACTATAGAAGTAAATAAAGTAGTAAGTTAACTTAAAGACTTTATAATTCTTACTATTAATAGATATATTCTTATTAATAGAGGAGTATAGTTATTAGCTATTAATTAGTTTTAATAACCTATAGAAGAAGCTAAAGTATACTATTAAAGTACTATATAATAAGCTAAAAAGATTACTAAAACTATCTATTAGAAGAAGAGAAGCTTTACTTTAGAGAAAGTTATAAAAGAGTAGTTACTTAGGTTTATATTATTCCTCTAGGGAAATAGTAAGTAAAGTAGAGTTTAGGCTTTATACTAAGGTAATTATTTATAAGAAGGTATATACTTTATAGTAGGTTAGCTAGAAGCTTTATAATAAGGTTATACTACCCTTAAGGATTACTAACTCTATAGAATTAGCTAATACTAAAGTAACTACTTTTAGATAAGGGAGATAATAGTACTTAGCTAGATAGTAGTAAGAGACTATAATTAATTAATAGTTACTTTTAGGTAATATAACTAGTAGTAAGAAGGTAATAAGGTTAAAGTTAGTATAGTAAGTTATCTCTCTATTAAGGTTTAAAAGCTATTATAGATAAATAGTATAAGTTAGACTTAGAGGCTTAATAATATAACCTTATAGTAAGGAGAAAAGAAATAAAAAGGGTTAAGATACTTTATAGGTATTTAGTAGAATTTAATTACACTAATAATAAATTTTCTAGCTAATTAGAGGGGATAAAAACTATACTTATATAAGGCTTATGCCTATATATTAATTCTTTATGCCTATCTTTTAATTCCCTTTACTAAATTTAAAACACCCTATTATAGCTACCTAATTCTATAAGGTAATAACCTATAATAAGGCTAGCTTAACCTTACTTTACGTAGTATATTTCCCTTTTATATTATTAATATTCTATATATTATTTTTATTATATTTACTTTCTATTTTAATTTATTTTTCTCTATCTTATATATATAATTTACTTTAATTTATACCTATTAAATACTTATATATAATTACTATATAAATTTAGTAAAAGGTTATACTATAAGTACTTTTATTATTCTATTTACTAATATTTTTAGTAGACTACTAATACTCTATAATAATCCTTTTTTTAGTAACTTCTTAATCAAGCTAGTAGTTATAAATATCTATATAGTAAAGCTTTATTTATAGCTAGATTATCTTAGTACTAATAAGGTATATAGTCTATATATTATTATAGTTAATTTAAACTATAGGTTACTTTATAGCCTTCTTACTAAGTAATAGTTAGGCGTTAGCCTTATATTCTATAGGTAATTTTACCTCTAGTGTAGTAATTAGTTAACTAGTAAAAAGTACTTCTTTTATAATAAAGAAGAAAGCTAAAAGCTTTACCTTAGTAGTTAACGTTATAATAGTATTTTACTTATTAGCTTACTATATTACTATTCTTTTAAATAACTTTATTACTTATTATAAGCTAGGTTTATATAAAGTAGTAAAGTTACTAATAGTAGGTAAGAGTTAGTTAGTTATATTATTTCTACCTACCCCCTCCCCTTTAGGTAGGTAGTAGCTCTCTTTTTTCTATCTCCTAATTATCCCTTATTTAATTAATATATTTTAAGCCTATTAGTTAAGACGCTAGTAGTCCCCTAAGGCTTACCTAGTAAGCCTTATCTTAAGCCTACGTCTCCTAACCTTACGTAATCCCTTTTAGCTAGTATACTAACTATTTAATCCTAATATAATCCCCTTCCCTCCTAAGCCTTACCTTAAGGCTTTTTATTATAAAGCTAGTAGTTTACTATTAGCCTTTAGCCTATTATCTAAGTAAGAGGTTTAGTTTTTATATAATCTTCTCCCCTTCTAAGCCTTACCCTAAGGCTTCTTATTATAAAGCTAATAGTCTACTATTAGCCTTTAGCCTATTATCTAAGTAAGAGGTCTAAAGAACCTCTTACTTTAGCCTTATACTTAGATATAGTATTATCCTTCTAGCTAATACTATAATTTTTATACTTAACTATAATATTTTATTATAAGCTAGGTAATCTCTTTATAATTACTTTCTATATCTACTAAAAGCTAATATAGTAAATAACCTCTTAGTAGTTTACTATACTTCTTTATATATAAGACTAATATATAATTATTATTTACTATAGACTAAAATATTACTATTACTATATAATAAGCTTTTTAATATAGTTTCTTTTAAATTTATCTTTAAATAAGGCTAGCTACTTACCTTTATTACTCCTCTATATACCTATTATACCTTTAGTACCTCCTTTATATTACCTTCTTTATTAGTCTTCTAGGTTTTTTTTCTTATTAGTACTCTTACTTTTATCTTATTACTAACGCCTATTACTTCTTAATCTAAAGGGTTATTTAGTAGTATTTTTATCTAGCCTTTTATTTTTTTAGGTAAGTAGGCTTTAACTTATATTATTCTTATAATAGTTATAATATTAGGTTTTATTTTTAAGTAAAGGCGCTAATACTTCCCTATATACCTCTTACTAACGTCTTTATTAGTAAATTTTTACGTCTTTAGGGCTAAAAGTTAATATTATATCTTACTTATATAACTAATACTTAGCTAGAATAGCTAGTCCTTTCTCTTTTAACTTTTCTTTTTCTTTCTCTTCTTTTCTTCTTTTTCTTTTTATAATATCTTTATATTACTATTATTCTTTTTATTTTCTTATTATACTACTATTACTACTAATAGTAGTAGTACTTTTACTAGTACTACTAGCTTTTTTACTACTACTATATCTACTATTACTATACTATTTACTACTACTATACTATTTACTACTACTATACTACTACTACTACTACTTATAAAACCTATAGAGTCTTTTAGTAGTTTACTACTACCTCTTCTTACTACTACTAATAATAATAACTATAATAGCGCTATTATATATACTATTTCTTACTACTACTACTTTTAGTAAATAGTTATTTAATACCTAGACCTTCTAAATACTATTAAAAAACTTCCCTACTATATTAAGACTACTTATAAGTCCTTTACTTCTTTAATACCCCTTTAGACCCCCCTTTATCTCTAACTATTATAGCTATTAGTAATAAGTATACCTATTACACTATTATATATAATAAGGAGTATATTTCTATAAGTTTCCCTCTTTATATTAGCTACTTCTATAACTACTAAGCCTTAACTAACCTACTATAAGCTACTTATACTACTTTTACTACTACTTTTACCTTTAAAAACATTTTTAAGGACTTATATAATAAAACTAACCGTTATACTACCTTCTACTTTAAGGCTATAAGTATTTTAATACCTTTTTACTACCCTCCTACCTTTTATTAACCCTATTTATTATAGGATAAGATTAAGAAGGCCTAAACTCTAGGTAAAAAGGCCTTTTAGAAAAAGGCTAATACTACTAAGGCCCCTAACTCTAAGCGTAAGGCTAAAGTAAAAGAGGAGGAGTAGCTTTTTTACTAGTATAAGGTTTTTACCCTTAAGGGTATTATTACTACTACTAAGCACTAGGCTAAAGTAGCTAAGTCTTTAGCTAAGACTACTAAGGTTACTACTATAGCTATTAAGGCTTATACTATATCTTTTTAAAAGTAAACTTAGGCTGTTTAGGCCTAAAGTATCTTTTTTATAAAGTAAGTAGCTTCTTATACCTATATAGTATATAATCTCTTACTTCTTCTTTAGTACCTCTTATACCTTAACACCTCTTAATAGTATATAAATAATCTTAACTTTAAGGCTAAGAAAAATAAAGCTTTTAGCTAGGTAGAGTTAGAAGTAAAGAAGTTAGAAGAAGAGTTAGGTAATTCTAACGCCTAGCTTTCTCCTCTTTTTACTACCTTACTAGTACTCTCCTAAGGTATACTTTAGGTTTTATTATTTATTATTTTCTTTTTACCTACCCTCTTAAGCTTAGAATATCTAGCCTTAGGCTAACTATACTTCTTAGCTTTTATACTAAAATATAATAGAAGTAGCTTTTATACTATATAACTATTTACTAACTATTCTTTTTTTAGTACTTCTTTAGTAATACTTCTTTTATATTTCTACTATTAATTTAAATTACTACTTTTCTCTTACTATATCTCTCTTTTTACTTTACTAGTAACCCTTTAGTAAAGTGCTTTTTTATATTTATCTTTTAAACTTTACTATAGGTTTCTTTATAGTTTCTATAAGTTTTCTTCTTTACTATATTCTTTCTACTTAATTAAATACTAGTAGTTTCTTAGTAGCTTTTAGTAGCTTACTACTACCTTTACTTTATAAACGTTTTTTTCTTCTTTATTAATTAGTATCTCTTTACTTTTTTTCTTAGTACTATAAAACTTTTCTAGTTATAATAGTAAGAATATATTATATATTTAGTACTAAGATTATAAATCTAATTTATATATAGCGCTCCTATTAACTACCTATATAATCCTAAAGAGTCTTAAGTACTTATCTAAAAGCTTTTATAATAGTTATTTTTAGTAAATATTATAGGTTATTAGGAGGACTTTTTCCCCTACTTCAAACTTAATTTTAGTTCTCTTCTTATTATACTATTTATATAGGTGTTATTTAACCGGCTTAGTAGCTACTATACCTCTTCTCTTTACTATTATAACCAACTAACTCTCTCTCTAGCTATAGGGATAACTATCTACTTAGGTTTATTACTTTAAATATTATAGAGACCTTTTAGCTAGTATCTTATTAAGGCTTCTACTAGTAGTATATTAGTAGTACTATAGTAAGTACTATTATAAATAAACTATACTATTAAGAGCTAGTCTACTTAGTTATCCTACTTAATATTATAGTAGGCTTATAAGAAGTATTTTATATTTTAATTTTACTATTCTATTTATCTATTAGTTTATAAGTAATACGCTATACTTAGTTTCCTCTTAATAGCTAACTAGTAGTATACCTCTACTTAAAAGCAGCTTATAAATAGTAATCCCTAATTTAAAATAATTAACTTTAGTACCTTATATAATATTATAACTCTATTAACTAGAATTATTACTAGTATATCTACTATTATTACCTTATAGGTAGGGATATATAAAGTATACTTTATTAGTTAGTTAACTACTACTAAAATACTATTAAAATTATTTCTCTTCTTCCCTCTTAACTTTAGAAGCTTTATAATAAAGTTAAGTAAGATACTTTACTATAGTTAGGTAGGTATTAGTAGGCTTCTAAAGGCCTTATAAGGTATATAGTGTTAGGGCTTAGTCTACTAATAAATAGTATACGTCTTAATATACTCTTTAATATCCTTTTTTATTACTTTCTAAAAGAATAACTTAGCTAACTACTTTATTATATAGCTATACCTTAGGTAACTACTAGTTAGTTTATTATAAAACGCTATTAGTATTTCTATTTATAACTTACTGTTTTTTAAGACTACTACTTATCTATTATATCTAACTATTTTATTTTTATTTTTACTTTAGCTTACTTACTACTACTATACTAATCCCTATAAGTCTAGGTCTTCTTTCTATTTTACTATTACCTCCTCTTCTAGCTTAGGTACTAAATCTTTAGGTAGAAGTAGTTAACTTAGGTTTATTAGTGCCCTCTTAGTAGCCTATATACACCTTATTCTTACTACCTTAGGTGTAAAACGTTTTAAGAAGTCTTTTAGAAATACGCTTCTCTTATAATTAACCTCTTTATTAGAAGGCTAGTAGTCTAAGCGCTAAGATAACCTATCTACTAGGTTTAATTTCTTAAGGTAGTATTTAATCTTAAAGTTAAATATTATAAGATTTTATAATATTTAGCCTTAGTGTCTACTTAACTAGGGTTTATTAGTAAGGTAGTAGTACTTTAGGTAATTAGTTAAAAAGACTATTTAATACTAGTTATATAAAAAGAAGTAGTACTACTATTATATAGCTTTATAAATAGCTAGTAGCTTTACCTTTAGTATACTATATTAAAGCTTAGCCCCCTTTAGTTTTTATAATATATATACTATAGGGTACTATTAATAGTTATAAAGCTAATATAAAACTACTTTAATTATAAAAGTAAAAGTATTTATCTTAACTTAAATAGGTAGCTTTAGGTTAAAATAGCGTAGTACTAAAGCTATAGTAAAGAGGTCTTTAAGACTTTAAAATACCTTTAGTACTCTCTTAGTAATCTCTAGAGGATACCTCCTTTTTATAGTTAGTAGGTTAGTTAATAGAGTATAAACCTTTATATAATTATAAATAAACTAATAATAAAACCCTATAAAGCCTAAGAAGACCTATATATTATAGACGCTAGTAAGTACTAGCTATTTTATAATAGCTTATATATAGTCTTACTTTATAATAATACTATCTTTTACTACTATAAATCTTAAGAACCTAATAGACTACTTATAAAACTTATACTTCTTAAGGTTAGCTATTAACCTAGTAGCATCTAGCTTACTAAGTACCTACTTTACTACTACTATATATAATTCTTAGTCTTTTAAAAAGATTAAAATATTATCTAAATAGATAATATAAATAATATCTACTAACCTTACTAAAGCGTTATTAATATAGGCCTAAAAGGTAGCTAGTATATTAACTAGTTTAAAAGGTATAACCTTATATTTATAATAGCTATAATATATATAGAAGGCTGTTTTCTACTTATCTCCCTTATAAATACCTACCTAATAGTACTTATCCTTTAAATCTAGCTTAGTATACTATTTTACTTTAAATAAATAGTTAAAGATCTTAGTAATTAGTAGTAGTAGTATTTAATTCTTAATAGTAATATAGTTAAGCCTTTAGTAGTTAATATAAAGCTTTAGCTTACTCTTTTTCTTAGGTATAAATAGGATTAGTATGCCTACTAGGCTTTTAGATTATTAGATCTAACCTTTTACTAAGGCTTTCTCTAGATATTCCTTAAGCTTAGTAAGCTTTAGCTTTACTAGTAGGTAGATAGGGCTTTATAGGGGTTTTACTTCTAAATCTAAGTTAATAGTATGTACTTTATCCCTAGCGCCCCTCTAGTGTTTTATTACTTTAAAGATATAGGCTTATTCTATATACTTAAGAGGTAGACTTAGCTTCTCCTTTAGCCTAATAGTAGTATATATATACTAGACCTTTATTCTTACTATAAAGGTTACTTTAGTATCCTTTAGTACCTTCTTAATAGCCTTTTTACTTACTACTTACTTTATATTTTTACCTTTTAGCTAATACGTTTAGTAAAGTGTCTTTTAGCTTAAGTTAAAAGATACTACTCTCCTCTAGAGGATACTTAGGATTATAATATAATCCTTATCTAAAATAGATATCTAAAATAGGTATACTTTTATCTTCTTAGTATTAAAGTTATCTATTATTTATATAGTTAGGACTTCTTAACTATAATTAAAAGCTTTTAATCCCTATAGGCTTTATAGCACTAGTCTATTAATAACTTATAGTAAATAACCTATTTATAACACTACTTTTTAATTAACTATATTATAATTTATACTTATATTAATTAATATTTTCCTCTTCTTTTATACCCTTTTAATTCTTACCTATAAGGTTACTTTAAATCTTTAGTAGCCTAAAGCTTATTCCTATAGTATATTAATTATATTTACCTCTATAGCCTTTTTTATCTTAGTATATCTCTTACCTAAATACCTAGGTTATCTATAGTAGTAATAGTTAGGCTTTTAGTATTAGTTAGAATAGTAGCCTTTATTTCTATAATTATAGTATATAATAGATACTTAGTTATATACTAGTCCCCCTTTAGTTAGTTATATACTACTCTTTTATTCTATTTAGCTTAGTTTATTTAGTTTATTAGTTAGTAGTATAGAAGTACTTAATAGCTTACTTTTAACCTTTATAGTTATATAAGGTAGTTCTTAAGATAGCTACTAGCTAAGCCCCCTTAGTATACTACCTTAGTAGTTAGTATTTATAAGAGCCTTTTATTATATCCTTCTTATTATCTCTACTTACTTAGCTATATTATCTAACGCCTCTTAGGTATCTAATTGTTAAATTTAGTAGGTTATAGGGGTAAAATTACAGTCTATTATCTTATATATTCTTATTATACTTCTACCTTATAGCTAAAATTTACCTATAAGGTTATCCCTTAAGGGGTAAATAGTAGTAAATCTATAGCCTCTTATTAGCCTAATTCCCCTATAAAGTAGGGTATATTACCTAAAGATACCCTAGCACTTTACTATGTACTACTATAATATTTTACTAAATTTAACACACCCCCTTAGGGCTACCTAATTCTATAGGGTAATAACCTATAATAGGGCTAGCTTAACCTTACTTTATATAGTTTATTTCCTTTCTATATTATTAATATTCTATATATTATCTTTTATTATATTTACTTTCTATTTTAATTTATCTTCTTTTATTTTATATACGTAATTTACTTTAATTTATACCTATTAATTACTTATATATAATTACTATATAAATTTAGTAAAAGGTTATACTATAAGCGCCTTTATTATCCTATCTATTATTATCTTAGTAGACTACTAATACTTTATAATAATCCTCCCTTTAGTAACTTCTTAGTATAGCTAGTAGTTATAAATATCTATATAGTAGAGCTTTATCTATAGCTAGATTATTTTAGTACTAATAAAGCGTATAGTCTACGTATTATTATAGTTAATTTAAACTATAGGTTACTTTATAGCCTTTTTACTAGGTAATAGTTAGGCGCTAGCTTTACGTTTTATAGGTAGTTTTACCCTTAGTATAGTAATTAGTTAACTAGTAAAAAGGGCTTCTTTTATAGTAAAGAAAAAAGCTAAAAGCTTTACTTTAGTAGTTAACGTTATAATAGTATTTTACTTATTAGCTTACTATATTACTATTCCTTTAAATAACTTTATTACTACTACCTATAAGCTTTTTCTATTTAGGTTATTAGTAAAGCTTACGTTAGCTAATACCTTAAGGGCGTTATTATAACTACCTTTATTTATACTATATATAAGGTAAAGGTACTATAACTAGTAAAGATAATTTAGTATATAGTCTACTACTTATTAGTAAATATCTTTAGGATTATAGTTAAATTATACTAACTAGCTTACTATAAAAGTAATATCCAGCTAAGTTATTACTATAGTATATAAGATTATCTCTATTTTTTACTAATAGTAGGTAACCTCTTATAAAGAGGTAACTTCTTTATAAAGTAGTAAATCTTTTTTACCTATTAGGGTTAATTTTAATATATTATTTCTATATAGTAACTTTATAGCCTTTTTATAGTATACTAACTATAATAGCTAAAGACGTTTTATAGTTTAATTATATAGTACTTTAATACCTAAGAACTACTAAAGTAGCCTACTACCTTTAAGGTAATATTATCTTTAGAGGGCTACTATTACTTCTTAGGTAGTAGGCTTATCTTTATAGTAGAGGGTAAGTATATAGTTATATATATAAAAAAAGAATATAAGGCTGTTTTTTATCTAATAGTAATTCTTACCTACTATATAGTAAAACCTAAGCTTATAGAGGCTTTTCTTAAAGTACTTTTACTATAGTAATAGTAATTAGTAGAGGCTATATAGTACTTTCTAAAGCTAGAGAATTTAGCCTATATAGTAATAGCCTAGTAGTATCTCTATATATATAGTTTTATTAATTTCTATATAGATAAAGGCGTTTACTATATTATATTAGAGAAGCTTTAGATTAAATTATATAGTAATTACTATTAGTGTTTTAAAGAATATACCTATAAGTATAGCTACGTAAGTATTATGTAGATCTTTTACCTATTAATTACTATAGATTACTAGCCTTACCTTAAATTTAGTAAGTCTACTATACTTATCTAGCTTATAGGTATATACCTATTAGTAACTAAGTATTTAGTACCTTATAGCTTCTCTTTACACTACTTTACGCTATAATTATAATTCTTTATAGCTATATAGGTAGCTTTTTTCTACTTCCTTAAATTTACTTTTATATAGGTAGTTTTTTAACTTACTATATAATAGAAGGGTATAAAGTGTTTACTAATAAGTACTAATTAGGTTTTTTACCTATATATAAGGGTAATTAGTCTCTATAGTAGTTAAATTACCTATTATTTACTTATAGGTCACCTTAGTAAGAAAAGCTATTTTAAATAAAGTTTATAAGATATTTACTTTTAATTTACTAAGGCTTATAGTATAGTCTACACCTTTCTTACGTTTAAAAGTATTTTATATATATAAAGTAGAAAAAAGTAGTATATTTACTAATATATTAAACGTAGGCTAGGTAGAAAAAGGTAGTATATTCTTTACTTATATATATATAGTAGGTAAGGTAGAAAAGGGTAGTATATTCTTTACTAATATATATATAGGTAAGGTAGAAAAGGGTAATATATTTACTAATATTAATAGTATATTTACTTATTAAGTAGAGTTTTTTATATTATTATTATAATCTTTTATAGTATTTACTTATAAAGTAGAGTGTTTTATAGTATTATTCTTACTTTTACCCCTTATATTAAGCTTTACTAAAGCACTAAAGAATATAGCTAGTAGTAATAAAAAAGGCGTTAGCTAAGAAGTAAAAGTTACTTATAAATATCTATACTCTTTTTTAGAAGCTTTATAGTTACTTAGTATAGTCTTAGTATACTATCCTTTAATAATATTACCTTCTTCCTTATTAATTTCTTTAGCCTATAGGGCTAGTATACTTTATATAATAAGTTATTTAATTTATACCTAAATAGTTATTATAGGCTAGACGCCTAGTTACTTCTTCCTACTTAAGTGTAGCTAGACGATAAGTAAGCGACTTATTATTATATACCTTTTAACGTGTTAGCTTAATTAGTAGTCTCTTTACGTTATATATAGACTAAAGGCTAAGATACTATTAGCTATAGTACTACACCCCTAGTAGGTCTAACCCTTTATATATAATAAGTCACCCTAATAGTTAAGGGTTTAATTTATAGTGGTTAAATTAGAGCTCTAGCTAATAGGCTGCAATTAGGTAGACAGCGCATAGGCCTAGGGGTAGCGTTACTTAAGCGATAGGGTAGAAGCCCTAGAGTAAGACCTGCCTTGTAAGTCTATAACTAGTAGAGGGGGTAGGGGGTAAAAGGGGGGTAGATATTACAGGCTAGACGCCTAGTTACTTCTTTCTACTTAATTGTAGCTAGACGATAAGTAAGTAACTTATTATTATATACCTTTTAATATATTAGCTTAATTAGTAGTCCCTCTATATTACGTATAGACTAAAGGCTAAGATACTATTAGCTATAGTACTATACCTTTAGTAGGTCTAACCCTTTATAATAGTAGTAAGATCTTAGTCTTATAGTTTATTAAGTAAGTAGTTAATTAACCTATTAAATTTCTTTTTTTTATTAAATATTATATTATATATAGTAAATAGCTTATTCTTAATAAAATACTATATATAGTTTAAATTACTTAAAGTATAACTATAATAGGCTAGTATTACTTTATAATAGGCGTATAGTAACCTAATATAATTTATCTAAGCTAAAGAGAGAAAGTAGGAAGTATAAATAACGTATAGTTTATATAAGTATTTATCTTACGTATATTATATATACACACCCCTCCTAGCTAGTTATAAGTAATAGTAAGTTATAGTAAGTACTAGCTTAGCTATACTTATTATAGTATAGCCTATAATATATACTTCCCTCTTATACTATAAGGCTTTACTAGCTTTTAATAGTTACGTACTATATCTTAAGAAATTACTTACTAAATAATCCTATAGGCTAGTAGGCTTATTATTTTTCTTCTTTTTCTTAGCTAGCCCTTTTATTAATATTATAAGTATTTATCTTATATATAACTATACTTCCTTTTTACTTTTATTATCTTTTTTTACTAATTACTAGTTATTAATTATAGAAACTAAATATTATATAATAGCTATAAGTAGACTAATCTTTATATAGGCCTATATGTATATATATATATACCTACTAATTAATTACTAACTTATAAAATAGCCCCTTACTATCCCTAGCTACTTTTTATCCCCTAAAGATAATAAAGTCTTTAACCCTATTACCCCTTTAGGCCTTAAGCCTTAGTTACTTACCCCTACTATAAGTTACTTTTCTTTAGTAAGCGTATTATATAGGTTAACTAACCTAGCTAGGATAATAAGAATAATAAGGCTAATAAAGCTAACTATAGCTTCTTAGTTATAAAGAGATACTATACTAACGCTTTTACCCTTACTACTACTTCTACTACTACTTCTACCTATATATTAACTATCCTTTATATATACCTTTACTTCTTATATATATACTACCTTATATATAACCTTACTACTATCTATTATATAGAGAATATTAACGCCTATAGGCACTATTATCTCTTTTATATATAGTCTAACTATAGCTACTAACCTATAAGTCTCTTATTACTTATATAAATCTTATGCTTTACTAATATAACTTAGATCCCTAAGGCCTCTTTAGCCCTCTATAAGGTAATATCTATTACTACTTATACTACTACCCTAACTACCTCTAGCTTTATAAAGTATACCTCCTTCTAGCTAGCTATTAAAGCCTAAAAGGTTATAACTAACTTAAAGTAAGAGGTATAAAAAAGCGTTAAGAAGATATATAGAAAGTATACCTATAGTATATCTAATAATATACCTTTTATACCTATTATACTTACTTCCTTTTTTTTAGCTTTTACTACTACTACTACTATTACTTAGGCTACTACTACTACTACTAGCGCTACGTATAGTAAGGTTACTTCCTACCTAAGTAGTCTTATAGCTACCTAAAGTAAGCGCCTTATTATTATAGTTAAAAAGATCTTAGTCTCTCTTAAGAGAGTAAGTACTAGTCTTATTTTCTCTCCTATATAACTTTTATACTAACTTTATATCTTTAGTTTATTAACTTTATTACTACTAACTTTAGTTATAGCCCCTCCCTTAAGCTAAGAGACTTTTAGTAGGGAAGTCTTTTATATATTTTAAGTATACTTATTCTATATAGCTTTACTACTTACCTTATAAGGCCTAGTTATTCTTTATAGGCTATAGCCCTTTAATAGAGATTTATTACTTATCTACTTATTATATATCTTTATTTTTCTTTATATATATATATTACCTTTATTATAAATATTAATAGGTTTATACTTCTCTTTAAAGAAGTCTAAAGCTATAGTATTTTTAACTAATTTAATAGGTTTCTATATAGCTTTAGTAAAACCCTCCTAACGTACTAACGCCTAACGTATTCTTATCTTTTCTCTACTACACTATTATATACTAATTATTTCTATAATATACTATTCTTTTTTACTATTTTTTATTAGGGGGGAAGGCTATATATTATAGGCTTTTTAGCTTAGTAAAAGGTTATTTCTAATATAGTGTAATAGGTTTATATAAAATTAGTTATAAATATTACTAAGTATATTAAATTTAACTATAAGAGGGCTAATTACTTTAGTAACTTAGTAATAGTAGTGTAGCTAATTAAGCTTATAGCTTAGTTATAAAGAGTAATAGTTATATATTATCAGTTATATATTATTACTTACTTTAAACCTTTTAGCTATACTTTATTACTTATTAGCTAATTCTTCTATATGTTATTAGGCTATAGCTATTACTACTTATACTATTATAGTTACTTTAGTTATCCTTTATATAAATCGTTTAGTAACCTTTTTATATATATTTATTACCTTTTATACGCTCTCTTTAACTATAATAAGGTCTATATAGTAGCTATACTTTATAAAGAAAAGGCTTAATCTAGTTACTAACGTAGTGTAGTTATTAATTACTAATTACGTAACTAATATCTAATACGCCTAATCCTCTTAAAGGTAACTTATATAGGCGTATAATATTACTTAGATCTCTTAGTTAAAGTGCTTTATAGCTTTATTACTCTATAGGTAGTATAACATACTTAGTCTCTACTTAATACCTATAAGTATATAAAACTTATACTAAAACTTACTTATTTAGTTACTCCCTTTATTACTAATAATACTTTTTAGTATACTATAAAAGTAGTAATAGTAACTTAGAAATCTTTTAGTATATACCTCTATATCTATTATTACTATTAGTTTAAGTATTACTAACCTTTCTAGGCGGTTTATAATAACCTATATATTAGTAGTATAGTTAGGGCTAAATAGTAGAAGATTTATAATAAAGTCTATTAATAGGTTACTTTTTAAGCACTTAGGTATACTTAATAGTTATAAAAAGCTTTTCTTTATATTACACTAGATCTTACTACTTCTATATACGTTATAGTTATAAATAAAGCGCTATACTATTTATAACTAGCCTAGCTAATAAAACCTTTATAAAAGTATCTCTAAGGTACTATTTCTCTTAAGGTGGTTAGTTATAGTTAAGTTATAGCTCTATTATACTAACTAGATATATAGGCTATTAGAAGGGGAATTAGGGTTATTATTACCTAGCACCTATATCCTCCCCTTTTAGGTAAGTTATTTTATATTATTAAGGTAGTAGTCTATAATCTAAATACGTAACTAAAGGTTAAGTAGAAGTAGGAAGTCTTCTTACTAAATAGCTATATATACTACTTAAAAGATAGTATTACTATCCTACGTTATAGCCTATAAAGCTTATAGTTCTTTATCTTTATATAAAGGGGGTATCTTACTTATACTAAGAAAGCGTATTAGAAACGCTTATATCCTTACTAGGCTAGTATATAATATAGAAGTTATATTCTATAAGCGTTTTAGCCTAATAGCTTTAGCGCTTTATTAACTTCTACTTTTTTATAAAGTACTTAATAGACTTATAGTTAACTATTACTTTAAAAGGCTCCTTAGTATTACATAAATTTACTCTTTATACTTAAAGGTAATTTAGTACTACTAATAGCTTTTTATTATAAATAAAGTAGTTATATTATACTAGTATAAGCTTTTATAAGTAAAAGGTAATAAGTTAGCGCTTACCTTTATTATTTACTTATATTAAGGCGCCTTTTAGTATAAACCTAAAGTAGTTAGTCTCTATAAACGTTAAGGCGTTTAGGTTAAAGTTTTATAGTAGTAAAGCTATTATAAAGTAGTTTTTAAGCTCCTTAAATACTATAGTATACTCTAAAGACTATATAAACACTATACTTTTCTTTATAAAGTAAATTATTAGCTTAACTACCTTAGTGTAGTTAGGTATAAATATCTAGTAATAGTTAGTAAAGCCTAAAAAGCTTCTTATACTTTTAATAGACTAAAGCGCTAACTACTTATAAATATTATACACCTTTTCTAAGTCTACTAAGATACTTTTTTTAGCTTTTAGGATAAAGCTAATATACTTTACCTTCTTTATACTAAAGTTACTTTTTCCTACGTCTAAGCTAAGCCTTACTATATAAAGCTTCTTAAGGACTTAGTAAACCTTTTACTTATAGTCCTCTTTTATCTTATTAGAATAAATAAAGATATTATTAAGGTATATAGTAATAAAGTTATTAAGAAACTTCTAAAGTAAGCTATTTATAAAGTACTATTAGTTTATAAGTATATTTATTAGCCTAAAGAGGTAAACTAACTATTTAAAAAGCTTATATTATATATAAAAGGTAGTCTTATACTTATTACCTTTAGTAATTTATATCTTATAAAAGGCTACTATTAGATTTACTTTAGTATATTATTTTACTACTTCTATATAGTAAAGCGTCTTAAAGATTAAAGGTAGTAGATAATAGTTCTTCTTTATAATAGCGTTTAGTACTTTATACTTATAATAAAAGCGTAACCTACTACTTAGTTTATATATAAAGAGTACTAACACTCTTACTATAAAGCTACTTACTTAGATAAAGCCCTTATTAAGGAGGTCTTTTAAGGTCTTCTTTGGAACTAGTAATTTCTCCCTTAATATACTATAAAGAGGGCTTTATAGTAAGGTTACTTCTAGTTCTAATTCTATATAGTAGTTATAGCTAGGCTAGCGTAGTAGTACTTTTATTAAGGTGTTAGGGTTAAATAAGTTACTCTATTCTTTATATACTTATTATAGTAATACTATAACTTTAGTAGTTTATCTTACTCTTTTATCTAACTTTAGCTATAAAGCTTTCTTTATATTAGTAAGGCTAACTACTATAATTTAGAAGAAAGCCTATAAGCCTTTACTTATCCCTTTTATAGATAGGTTATATTAAGTAGTGTAATCCTTATATATAGCCTTATAATAGATAGCTATAAAGGTAGGCGCTTTAATTACTTAAGTAGCTTTAATTTTATATACTATTATAGACTTTTATTAACTAACTAGGTGTAGCGTAAAGTCTACTTACCTATAGTAAATAGTACGCTTTATAGCGTTATAAATAGCGTAGTTATATTTTATCTAAAGGTTTCCTAGAAATATATTAACGTTAAGGCTATATATAATATATATATATATATACTAGTAGTATTTATAAAGTTTAAAGTTAAATATAACTACTTCTTTTACTATTATATTAGCTAATTTATTAGTAAACCCTTTTAAAGGGATTTTTTATTAAAAGATATATAAAAAGCGCTAAGCGTATATAAAGTTATAGTTTACTATTACGTAAGTATTATAACTAGTATTAGTAAGGGCTTAGGTAGGGGATTCTTTATTAATATAGGTATCTAATAATATAGCTAGTCTAATTATTCTCTTTCTATTCTAAAACTTCTTCTATTTTATATACTTCTTACTTATTAGCTCTAAAGCTTAATTTTACTTTAAAGCTATTCTTTTTCTAACTCCTCTTTACTTTTAGTAGTACTATAAGTATTATTACTTTCCTTAAGCTTCTTAATCTTAGTAGTTACTTTAGCTATATAGGTAGGTTTACTCTTTTTTTCTTACTATTAGGGTAATTATAAGCTAGGTGTTTAATCTTTTAGTAGGTATAGTACTAGTGTGTTTTAATATATACTTTTTATACCTTAAGGTGTTTTTTTTTTTAGCTTTACTAGCTATATATACTATTATTCTTTCTATTATTTATATATCTCTATTAGTATCTTTTAACGCTAGAGGTAGTAAGTATTTATAAGTAGGCTATGTACTACTAGCTAGGTTTTTAACCTTTTAGGCTACTTTACTTACTTATTATATATATATATAGAAGGTAGAAGAAAGTAAAATACTTACTAGTATACTTTAAATATAAAGGAGAAAAGTATTTTAAAGGAGTATAATTTACGCTTTACTTAGCTATAAGTAGCCTCTAGCTTTAGCTAACACCTATTTAAACTTTAGGAGAAAAGTAGTAAAGGATTTATACTCCTTTATCTTAATACTTATTAAGGAGGTAGACGTATAAGTCTTTATATTTAGGTTACTATATATATACTTTAAGTACTTTAGAAACTCTTTAGGGTTATAATCTACTTAAGCTTCCCCTATTTTATAGTAGGTTAACACTATTCTCTAAAGCGCTATATCTAAGTAAAAGTTAATAAAGTATTAGGCTTTTTACTTTATTATAAAAAACGCTTTATTAATATATAGCTTATTATATATTTAGTATAACTATATAGAGAAGTCTTAGTACTAGCTAGAAAACTTTAGGGGATTTAGTATTAGTTTTTAAATAATCTAGAGGTAGTTTTTAGCTACTATAGGCGTAATAACTATAGTAGCTACTATAGGTATAGTGTTTACTACCTCTAGAGACTCCTTATTACGTAATTTAATTATAAGGCTTATACCTTAGGGGTTAGCGCTTCTTACTTTAAGCTTTTTTATTTCCTATATTATCTCTACTATTACTTACTTTAAGGCTATAACTTTAGCTTTTACTTTAGCTAATAGAGAGGTCTTATAGCTTATTACTATTTTAGTATCTTATTATATACCTATTACGTAGTATAATTAGTAGGGTATTTATTTATTTTTATTTTTATTTTAAAAGCTTAGATATATAATAGGCTAGTATTACTTTATAATAGGCGTATAGTAACTTAATACGATTTATCTAAGCTAAGGAGAGAAAGTAGGAAGTGTAAATAACGTACGGTTTACATAAGTATTTATCTTATGCGTGTTATATATATATACCCCTCCTAGCTAGTTATAAGTAATAGTAGGTTATAGTAGGTACTAGCTTAGCTACACTTATTATAGCGTAGCCTATAATAATAACTAATTAAGTAACTAATCTATACTTATAGGGATAACTTTTTTTACTTATTACACCTAAGTTATATATTAGCCGTTAAGGTAAAAGCTTAGTAGCTATACGCTTATATATAGAAAAGGTTAGGCTTTATATATAGATTTATAATATTAGTAAATAGGTTAAAGTATAAATACTACACTTAATATAGAGATGTCTACCCCCTAACTACTAATAGTATATAGTTATATAGATACGTTACTACTATATATATCTCTAGCTAAAGAGCTTTAGGTAATTTTATATTACTTCTTATATATCTAGCCTTAAGGTAGATAATTATAGTAATACGCTTAGCTGCTTTATTTTACACTTAGGTATTTAGCGCTAAGTACTTTATAGTTACTCTATAAGTAGTAATTATCTTTATTACTTACTTATAGTAAAGTATTTCCCTATTAGTCTTAATAACCTTTACCTATATACTATAATTCTTCTTAAGATATATAAGGAACTTATATAGTATTTAGTTAATTACGTTACTTTTATAGTCTTATAAGTAGAAATCCTATAATATTCCTAACGTATAGTTACTAATAAGTATTTATAAAGTATATTTACTATACCTCTTTATAAATATATAGAAATTTATTACTATTTAGTTACTAGGTTTTATAATATTTATACTCTTATAAGGCTAGTACTACACTTAGTGTTTTATTTTACTAAGGCTATAGGCTATATAGTTATAGATTATTATACTATAGCTACTAGTTATTTATACTCCTTAGGTGGCGTTAGTTAATTAGTAGAGGGCTACTATACCTAGATACCTAAGCTAGTAGTACTATAGCTTTATATCTCTATATATAGGTTTTCTTTATATTACTATAGTGTAGTACTACCTTTTCTATAGTAGTAAAAGCGTATTATTAGTACTTCTTTATAAGATAAATATAGCTATATTATTAAATCCTATAATAAGGTAGTATTTAAGTATATATTAATTATTCTTTTAGTAATATACCTAATTAATAAGTAGTTAAATTAATAGGGGTAGTTATTTCTTAGGCTAGTATTTTACTAAATACCTATCTTCTTTAGTTAGTTAAAAGAGATAAGGTTTATAGTAAAGTTATAGTAAAAGATTACTTTATAAAGGTATATTTTTACTAAACTATTATTACTTTTTATATATACTTTAGCTATCTTATATCCTTTAATTACTATAGGCTTTATACCTACCTAAAGGTAGTCTCTTATAGCTATACTATATAAGTCTCTAAACTATATAAGGTTATTAAATATATAATTAGTTACTTTTAAATTAAGTAGTACTAACTCCTTTAGTATATAAGTTAGGAGTAAGAAGTAAAAGGCTATAGGCACTATTACTTATAAGTAACTATATAGTTACTCCCTTTATTAGTAAATCTTTTATACCCTTTCTATAAGATATAGTAAATTATTAAGTTACTTTTTAACTTACTATTTTTACTACTAAAGTTATAGCTTTTCTTTATTTTTATTATAGAATAAAGTAAATAAATAGGCTAGAGGAGGATATCCCTATAGGTATATATATATTTATATACCTATAGAGTATATAATCCTCTACGCTATTAACCTCCTTTAGTAGGAAGGTTAACTATAAGAATACCTTACTTCTAAGACCTACCTTTTGTTTTATAACCTCTATTTAGTTTCCTTATTATTACTTACTTCTATTATACTTTACCTTTATACTATATTACTTTATAAGACGCTAGTGTAATACTTTACTACTATTACAGCCTTAATATTCCTATTAGATCTAGAATAGCTACTAAGAGGGCTGTGTTAATTTTAGTAAAGAAGGCGCTATTTCTTAAAGATATACTAGTATTTACTTAGGTAGTAAAATTCCTTATAGGCTTTATACTTATTACTATAGTGTAATTTATTACTATAGCTATCCTTTTAGTAATATTACTTTCTATATAGTAAATCTTTATAGTTACTATATAAACCTTTAGTAATAGTAGTTAGGCTAAAAGCTTTATAGCTAGCCTAGCTATAAGGTATATTATTAATTATAGTTTTAAAAGTCTTATAGGCTACTTTTAGTATTTTACTTTACGTTAGCTAATCTATATTTATATTAGTAGCTTTTACTACTATAAATGTATTTATTTATAATAATAATAGGCTTTACTAAAGAATTTACTAAAGCTTTATAAACTAAAGCTTTAGGTATAGTAAAGTTACTATTTCTATACGCTTAAGAGCTTTATACATATTATCCTACTTAGTTAACTATACTTTAGTTTTCTTCTTTATTATAAGGTATTTCTATATAGCCTTTTTATAAACCTTCTTATATTTACTACTAGCTATTATACCTTTCTTATAGTAGTTAATACCTATAGTGTTTATAAGGTTAGTTATCTATTATATAAGGTTTTTACTAAAGTAGTAGTACTAAGTAAAGAGGGAGCTTATAACTAATTAGTAAATAACTTCTTTAATATTAGTAAATTACTTCTTTTATTTCTTACGTTTTTTTACTTACTTAGTATATTACGCCTACTTAAGCTTAAAGACTTTATAGTCTTTATAGCTAAGGTCTATTAGTTATTTAGCTTTTACTCTTACTAAGATATTTATAGTCCTTAGGGTAGTTATACTAGATTACATAGCTTAGCTACTTAGTCTATTACTTATAATAGGTTAGTATTCCTTATAAAAGTTAGATATATTAACTTTATATAGTAGTACTAATTTAGTAGTAATTAATAGGCGTAAAGACTTTACCTCTAGGTTAATAAACGCCTATATCTTACTATCTTTAGTATAGCTATAGATCTAGTTAATTTATAGTAGCTAATTACTTTTTAAGTATAGAATTATTACTTTTTTAGTAGTATCTATTATAATAAAGAGGTACTTTAGCTATTATAGAAGTATATATTAAACTATTAATTATTAAATTTAGTAGGTTATAGGGGTAAATTATAATATATTTTCTTATATATTCTTCTATATTTCCCCCCTCCTTACTAAAATTTACCTATAAGGTTATCCCTTAAGGGGTAAATAGTAGTAAATCCGTAGCCTCTTATTAGCTTAATTCCCCTATAAAGTAGGGTATATTACCTAAAGATTCCCTAGCACTTTACTATACACTACCGTGACATTTCGCTAAATTTAATAATAAGAAGCCTTAGCTAAAGGCCTTTAGATATAGTATATTAAGCTAAAAGATAACTACTTACTTTAAACTATAGTATTTAGTAAGAATAATAAGTTATAATACCTATAGGAAATAACTATAGTAAAAATTACTATATATTAGTAAGTATATATAGTAATATAAGACTAGCTTAAAAGCTTCCTACTAAACCTTTACCTTAAGGTATAGATTACTAAGTATACTCTTAATAACTATAGGCGTCTAACCTTCTAAGACTAACTATAGGTACCTAGTGGAGAGAAAGCTAATAACCTACTAAATAAACTTTAGACCTAAATTATTTAAAGCTACTATAACTTTAAACTAATAGGTTACCTAAAGAGGAATAGCACCCTAGAGATTATATTTAAGAAGTTTTTTTAGTTAGGATAGTTTTATAACGTAAGAAGGTTCTATAGAAATTATAACGTCTATAGAGAAATATATATTTAGTAGTAACTAAAGAAGAGGCTCCTTAAGCCCCTCTTAGTGCTTCTTTAGCTAAAGAGTAAACTATTAATAGACTTTATAACTAACCTTCCCTTAGTAAAGAGAATAAAAGCTAAATATATATAGGTAATAGTAAATAGGCTAAAGAAGTCTATAATACTAAAAGAGATAACTATAATAGAAGTAGAGGTATATACCTAGTAGTTTATTACTAGCTACTACTAGTTCTATAGTATACTAAAATATATAGTAAGTAATAAAAGAATAAACTAAGTAAGCTACTTTTAGAAATAGTTTTATAAACTTATAGAAGTAAAGTAGCTTTTTAGTACTACTTACTATCTTTAGACTAATAGTAGTATAAAAAGATTTAACTAAGAGATTATAATAGGCTAGTATTACCTTATAATAGGCGTATAGTAACTTAATATAATTTATCTAAGCTAAAGAGAGAAAGTAAGAAGTATAAATAACGTATAGTTTATATAAGTATTTATCTTACGTATATTATATATATACACCCCTTTTAGCTAGTTATAAGTAATAGTAGGTTATAGTAAGCACTAGCCTAGCTATACTTATTATAGTATAGCCTATAACATATACTCCCCTTTTATACTATAAGGCTTTACTAGCCCTTAATAGTTACATACTATATCTTAAGAAATTACCTACTAAATAATTCTATAGGCTAGTAGGCTTATTATTTTTCTTCTTTTTCTTAGCTAGCCCTTTTATTAATATTATAAGTATTTATCTTATATATAACTATACTTCCTTTTTACTTTTATTATCCTTTTTTACTAATTACTAGTTATTAATTATAGAAATTAAATAATTTATAATAGCTATAAGTAGACTAATCTCTATATAGGCCTATATATATATATATATATACCTATTAATTAATTACTAACTTATAAGATAGCCTCTTACTATCTCTAGCTACTTTATATCCCTTAAGGAGGATAAGGTTTTTAACCTTATTACCCCTTTAGGCCTTAAGCCTTAGTTACTTACCCTTACTATAAGTTACTTTCTTTTAGTAAGTATATTACGTAGGTTAACTAACCTAGCTAGAATAATAAGAATAATAAAGCTAATAAGGCTAACTATAGCTTCCTAATTATAAAGAGACGCTATACTAACGCTTTTACTTTTACTACTACTTCTACTACTACTTCTACTTATATACTAACTATCCTTTATAAATACTTTTACTTCTTATATATATACTACTTTATATATAACCTTACTACTATTTACTATATAGAATATATTAATACCTATAGGCACTATTATCTCTCCTATATATAGTCTAACTATAGCTACTAATCTATAAGTCTCTTATTACTTATATAAATCTTAGGCCTTACTAATATAACTTAAATCCCTAAGGCCTCTCCAGCCCTCTATAGGGTAATATCCATTACTACCTACACTACTACTCTAACTACCTTTAGCTTTATAAAGTATACCTCCTTTTAGCTAGCTATTAAAGCTTAAGAGGTTATAACTAACTTAAAGTAAGAGGTATAAAAAAGCGCTAAGAAGATATATAGAAAGTATACCTATAGTATATCTAATAATACACCCCTTATACCTACTATACTTACTTTTTCTTTTTAGCTTTTACTACTACTACTACTACTACCTAAGCTACTACTACTACTACTAGTACTATATATAGTAAGGTTACTTCCTACCTAAGTAGTCTTATAGCTACCTAAGGTAAACGCCTTATTATTATAGTTAAGGAGATCTTAGTTTCTCTTAAGAGAGTAAGTATTAGTTTTATTTTCTCTTCTATATAACTCTTATATTAACTTTATATCTTTAGTTTATTAACTTTATTACTACTAACCTTAGTTATAGCCCCTCCTTTAAGCTAAGAGACTTTTAGTAAGGGAGTCTTTTATATATTTTAAATACGCTTATTCTATATAGCTTTACTACTTACCTTATAAGGCCTAGTTATTCTTTATAAGCTATAGCCTTTTAATAGAGATTTATTACTTATCTACTTATTATACGGTTTTTCTTTAATATATATATATTACTTTTATTATAAATATTAATAGGTTTATACTTCTCTTTAAAAAAGTCTAAAGCTATAGTATCTTTAACTAATTTAATAGGTTTTTATATAGCTTTAGTAAAACCCTTCTAACACACTAGCGCTTAGTATGTTTTTATTTTTCTGCTACTATACTATTATATACTAATTATTTCTATAATATACTATTCTTCTTTACTATTTTCTATTAAGGGAGAAGGCTATACGTTATAGGCTTTTTAGCGTAATAAAAGGTTATTCTTAGTATAGTGTAATAGGTTTATATAAAATTAGTTATAAATATTACTAAGTATATTAAGTTTAACTATAAGGGGGCTAATTACTTTAGTAACTTAGTAATAGTAGTATAGCTAAT
>JASUDE010000351.1:0-50839 GCA_034509685.1 Colletotrichum cereale | reverse complement strand
CACGGCTCTCCACGCCACATACCCCTCGGGAGGTCTGCGGCAAGGGTTCCACCCTTGCCGCCATGGCGTTAAATACAACAACAACAACAACAACATGCTACACCAGCTAGGGCGAAAATTAAGGTAGTAAAAGTGGTTGGCTGCATCGTATGAGGAGTTTAATAGTAGTAAAGGATAGAGCTGAGGGGAGAGGTTATAAGAGGATAGTGAGGAAAAAGAGAGGACTACTATGGATTATGTCCTAAGAGTATATATAGGTAAAGAACAACTATAGTTTAAGTATTAATTATACTATAATGTTATAGAATACTATGGAGAAAGCATAGAGAGACAGTCGGTTTTCGCCGAGTAGTTACCCCACCTTTAGAAGTAATTAAACCTACGCGCATAATTATGAATCATAATCCCTATAATCTAACACTAATATATTATGGAAGCTATAACTAGCTGTTAAGCACAGCGTAATAACACGGGATATTACAAAAGGAACTGTAGTAAATTCGCCGCGGGCTTCCCGACGAATCGCCTAATTTTCAGGGTGAATTAAGCCAATCAGAGGGCCATAATTAGTCCAGGACTTCCTATTAGAGAAGTAAGGGATAAAGAAAACGCGTTTTCCCTAAATAAAACTTTATTTTATCATTTCAGAATAGTATAAACAAACGATAAAAGAAACTGCTAACCTAGGATCTACCGGAAGCTGCCTAGTTTAGCCCTAAGGGCCTACTAGTATTACCCCTGCTATTATTTTCCTTAGTGTAGGACGTCGGTCTTCCCGAATAAAACAACTGTCAAAGCGTAGGCATATTATGTGTAGGCCACGCGGCCGGATTAGGTGAATCCGACAGGTAAATAGCGCTTGAATATTTAAAATGGATTTCCCTATCTAAAATGGAGAAATCTGATAGCACGTGCATCTTACCCCTAAGGTTATAATATGTATAAAAATGACGCACTATAAGGGGATTTACAGTTACGCTTATATACAGTAAGTAGTATAACAAGGATAACGTAGCAAGACACATACTTTTATAGATTACTACCTCTAGGCGCTCTAAGGTAGATTAGGGTATTAATAATAAGAGTCTATAGTGTTAATAACTACACTTAGAAATATATATAATAATAATAGTTCTTACCTATAATGCTATAACTACTTAGGTAGGCCTATACCGTTCTATTTAATATCTAGTTGATGAAAGTAGCTTATTAACTAACTAGGCCCCCTAGCAGCATAACTTATCTCTTTAATAATAGTGGTTTGTTCAGGTTTACCTCTCCCCTCTCCTAACACGCAGTATTACATTCTAACCACCCTAGCTGATAAGAGAGTTATTATTTAGCCAAAACCTATAAAACTTACGTAAATTCTTTAATTTGAAAGAGTTATTAGGTTTTAGTAATGTTTAGTGGAACAGGGCAGGATTTCAGGATTCCCTTTTAATTAGTCAGCCTAATCAGGAACGCCATATAAGCGTGGAAAAGGCCTTTAGTTATAGGGAAGGAGATAAACACACACATAGACATAGGAACATACAAATACCATACAAACAATTTAACCATAAAATGCTATTAATAAGTAAGTGACTATACTTTTGATACTAGAACAGACCTAATTAGACCTTTAAGGTCTGATTAAGGTATAATACGAGACGATATTCCGACTAAGTAACATACACTAAAAACCCCTATACATACAAACCTCCTCCTATTCCTTAGTAATAACAGCATACTTTAAACCTATATGCCTAATAATAAGATACCTAGCGTTCTGTTAATAACGCTTCAGACCTAATTAGTCTAAGGTGTACCTATAGGCGTAGTTATACCTCTTATTAGAGTATTATTAGTCACCTTTAGTTACTTAGTTACTTTAGGTGTACTTATGTAATAGTATCTAGGTAGGTTGTGTGGTTTAGTTATTTGTATGCTAGCTTTCCTACTTCTTTTCCTTCTTACTTTCCTACGTAGTTTTAATAGTGCCTTATAGCAGAATTAAACTGCTAATCTTCTTATTACTAAGATTGAGCCATCAAGGTCTATGGTTAGAGGTTAGGCGAACTTAAAAAGACTATTAAGGAACACATTAAGGCAGTAACCTGTTTAGTAGTTATAACTTACTACGATAGTGCGCAATTATGTAGATTTCTTCATCTATAGGGTGACAAAAAAACACGACATGTATAATTGATTGGGTTTACCAACAATATTCCATAGCATCGGCCTTGACTAAGCTGTCCACTCTTAGTTACTGCGCACCCCTACATCCTGCGCACCATCATCACCACCATCACCATCATTATCACCACTTATTCCATCCTCTTACCCTTCTGCTGGCTGGATGACACATTAGATATTCTGAGTTGGAAAGAGGGTGCCGTATAGAGACTGGTCATAAGCCAGCTCACTTCCAGCCACTCTTTATACTCTGGATGGATAGTGCTGCTGTGCGTGCCTTGTAATCACAGCCTAGGAATATCCTCCTACTAGTGACTGTTGAATTGCTGCACCAGTGATCAACATATCCAAACCTCCTTCCGATAAGCCTGCTTTAATGGGCCAAAGACTGGTACATCTAAAAGACTGGAGGACAGCAGAGATATGTGGCGGTAGATACAATAGATAGATGTGATGCTGGAAGCATTGCCACATAATCTCCATTGTTTTATGGCTGTGATGGGCATCCGTAATCAACAACATAGCAGATTACAATAACATTATATTCACCCCGTAGAGTGCTAAGCATCAGTGTACAAACAGAGACATATATGTAATAGGTCTTTATAAATAAGAAAACGGTGTACTGTCCACCCCCAAACGGAGACACTCAGTGTTAAGCTTTGCCTTCCAGAGGCGAGTCCGGCTAGAGGCCACTAATTTCGGTTGCTGAAACAGTGCTCAGTGGTGGTTCCCGACCTTCAAAGAAAGAGTGCGAGGGGAATAGTGGTTGAAGCCGGGTCGGTGGTGACCACCGAAAATCATGGGACAACGTTTTGTTGACGGGAGAAACGGTCCCGTAAGCAGCCAGTCTCCGTCCAGCGGTGTCCCGCCATTTCGGCCCTGCCGACGGGGTGGCGGTACAGGGTCCACAACCAGCGCTATAACGGCATAGTAGTACAACCCTTATTACGGGTTTATAATCGCCATCAATTTAAAGAGTCTAGATAGGCTATTTCCCCCTACTTATCACAATATTTGTACAACAGCTATAGCCCTTGCATGCGTGTATAGCTTTTATATCAAGTCATCATGCGGCCCTATGTTTACAAGGGGATAAGGTGATATAGATTGCGGGGGTGCGGGGCGGCTAAGATGAGGGTTGAATCGTAATATATCCGCTCTTTCGAAAAAAAGATGAAAAAAAGATTGTGTAAATCTTTATCCTCTAGCTAGTCTAGAAGACTTATAAGTGTTCATCGCCAATTCTAACATGAAAAGCTTGCTGCTTGCTTTGAGCCTACTACGTCCTCCTTGACAGGCAATGTTTATCCAGACGTCATTTCTTTCAACACCTCCCTTCTAACAATGCGACCTAATACAGCCCTTGTTATTTATGTACTCGTCACGTTTGCTGGTGTCCAGTGCTTACGCATTATCCAGTCAAACGACGATGGCTGGGCCGAGCTCTATATTCGATCTTTGAATGATGCGCTCCGGGCCGCGGGCCATCAGGTCTTACTCTCTGCCCCGGCCCATGACCGGTCCGGCACGGGTACGTCACCGCCTCATCACCCAGATGTCCTTGCCTATCCCGACTGAGATACTAACCTATGTTACTCCTGTAGGGTCCCGTGAAAGAGAACTACAGCCGCTCCTGGTACCCTGCCAATACAACAGCTGCCCAGGCAACGAAAAAGAATTTGATCAAGATCGAAACCGACGAGACCTTTGGTGGGTTAATGGGTTTCCTGTAACAGCCATGCGTTATGCTATCGACGTATTTGCCCCCGAACTATGGAGACGCTCGCCGGACCTGGCCGTCGCGGGCCCTAATGTGGGTTATAACCTCAAGAACCTAGATATTTCCGGCACTGTTGCCGTTGCTGCCTATGCCTCGCAGGAGGGAATCCCGGCTATCGCCTTCTCGGGCGGCTCGAGGGACAGGCTACCCTGGAACACCAGCCCTGTACCAGTGAGCAGCAAGGTATATGCAGAGCTGTCGGCGCGGCTTGTGGACAAAATCACAAATGGTAGGGGAAAGTACTTACCCCGGGGAACCTTCCTTAATGTCAACTTTCCCAAAGTCAGTGAGACCCATTGCAGCAACCCAGATGAGTTTAAGTGGGTTCTTAGCCGGGTTGACTCCAAGGACACGGCGCACTCAGACGTCAAAACCTGCGGCAGTGAAAGGCTTCCAGACGGACTCCGGGTGGCCGGAACGCCGGGTTGTTATATCTCCGTAACTGTGGCCAACTCCAACGACCTGAAAACAGCATCGAAGAAGGATCAGAAGTTTGTTCTCAATAAGCTAGACAACTTTTTGTCTTGTCTACCTTGAAAGGTTTAAAGGACTAGGTCTTACCAGTAGAAGTAGATCCAGTACCTAAAAAATTCTTACTTAGATTATAGACTACTAAGACACTAGTTATTAATACAAGAGGTTTGTAGATAGCAGGGATTTATGCCGCCGGCATTCACCCGTTGGGTTCGCGCCAAGTGGACCATGCCCTTATGCCCACAGTTTGACAGTTCGAGTCACACCCCCCCACACACACACAATACAACAGGGATACCGCGGCAATACACGTTGTTCAGCAATATGGATCAGAGCATGGACGCTGATATGAGAGAGGCTGAGCTTGGCTCCATTAGCGACACTGTCCAGCTTTACAAGAGCGAAAAGGACAAACAAGGGAACTGGACATGGACAGACAAGTACCCTGAGAACGTACCAGATGCCGCTGAGAATGAGCGCACCGCCAAGTTCGCCATCATCGTCCGTAATGAGAAAAGCGAGGACGCTCGGAAGAAGCTGCAAGCCAATTCCCTCGTCATCCAGAGTCCCTGGCTGCGGTCGGCCCTCTCCGAGATCCTCGACAGATACCCGGGCGTCTCGTGTGAGCTGGGGCGTCTCGTCATCGACAAGCCCTTCAAGCCCTTTGTCCATCGCTGGCACGAATTCTCGGGCTATCGCTCGCGGAAGGACCTTGACACTAAGACAAAGGAGCATCTTGATATCCTGCATAAGATTCTCATCTACGAGATCGGCGACTCGATCGCCTCCTTTGAAGACTACACTCGCAATGGCCAGATTTCCTACACGGACCTTTGGGTGATATTCCCGCCTCGAGGTGTCGTCATCTCCTCCATTGACGGGCCCGTTGCAGCTTTCGAGACTACTGACGTCGGATACGAGGCGGGCCAATTCGGTCGCTTCCTGGAAATCAGAACTTGCCATGTCGACTACTCTGGCGATACTTTTGGTCACAATGAACGGGAAAGCTATCTCAAGATTCCCAGCTTCCAGGGCACACGCAAGATTACCTCATTACCTGTGTACCCTCTCTCCTTCCGCGAGGACGCCAACGAGCTGCGCGATACTCTTGTACGCCGTGGCGCTCGGTTCGAGAAACTCGCCGGTTATCATTATAAGGAGTACTCGGGCAGAGCCATCACTTGGAATCGGGACGGCAGCGAGGTCTTGATTCAGTGCGAGGGCCGTATCATTGTCGACATTCTATCCTTTAACACACTCTCCTCCTACCCCCCACGCGCCATCCACCACTGGGACGCGGTCGCCTTGAAGGAGCTTAATGCGTGGGCTGATAAGCACGGCGTTCATGAAGACGGGTCTTATCGCCTCGACCCCCATCACCAGATGCTGTGCCACAGCCGTACCCGCGGCTACTCTCTTAAGCTCCGGCGCTGGCTCGACTTTGATATCGATCACATCTACGACATCACCTGGAGAGAAGATGCCTTTTCCAAGCTAGTTCTTCCCGACGACCAGAAGGACCTAATTCTTGCCATCTCCGAGACCCAGATAAAGGGGTCCAGCTTTGACGATATCATCAGCGGTAAAGGTCGAGGTATTGTCTGTCTCCTGTCGGGTCCTCCCGGCGTCGGCAAGACCCTCACCGCAGAGGCTGTTGCCGAACATCTTCGCGTCCCTCTCCACACGCTCTCTTCGGGCGACCTAGGCTCAAACGCGAGTGATCTGGATGATAAACTCACCTCTATCCTTGACCTCGTTACCCGCTGGGATGGAATCTTGCTGATTGACGAGTGTGACGTCTTCCTCGAGGCCCGCTCAGCCACTACCGACCTCGACCGCAACAAGGCCGTCTCGATCTTCTTGCGTACTCTCGAATACTACGCGGGTATCCTCTTCATGACGACCAACCGTATCGGAAATATTGATCCAGCCTTCCGGAGCCGTATTCACTTGGCCCTGGAATATGGCGCGCTAGATTCCAACTCGCGCGAGGCCGTGTGGCGCAACTTTATATCCGAGGAGATGGACTTTAGTGATGAAGACCTCAAGGAACTCGCTAAGCTTGAGCTCAACGGTCGGCAGATCAAGAACGTCATCAAGACAGCGGGGCTGTTGGCCGCGAGGCACAAGAAGCCTCCCGGCAAGAGCTTCGTTGACACCGTGTTGGCGATGGAAGACCGTCGGCCCAAGATTGGCTGTGACGTTAGCCTGTGAGGATTAAGAACGAAGGGAAAAGAAATGGCACAGAAACTTGAAGTTCCTGAAAGCCGGTAGCCAAAATAAGACTATGTATCCTTTTTTCCACCTCTCGATGTCCCCATCTTGTGTTTCCAGGTCATCGTTACTGGCAGGCGAAGCGACTCCTGGGCGAAACCGCCAAATGAACAGCGGCCCGGCGCTGTACGGGTCGGTAACTAGTAAGCCGGGCGGAGTGTCGGGGTGCCAACGTACCGGCGGAAGCGCGGTAAAAGTGTCGGCGCTATGCGGGACTGATCGTCTCAGTAAGATGACTATCCATATGATCTGCTGGGCGGTCGCCGCCTTAAACATAGCGAGAAGCGGGTGAATCGCAGCAAAATAGTTCTCCAGGATTCAGCCTCTGTTGGACCCAAGTCATAGTCATACGGTGCGATTATTCTATTCCTAACATTAGTGCTTTTACACTTGAAGAAAGCATATATAAAAGGGGTCTGCTATACGGTTATGAATCTAGAGGCTGACGTTAACACAATTAGAATATAGTTTTATATGCTGAACGGAGTTGAAAACAGGCCACTTTGCAAAATCATAAGGCCTCCCGGTTGCCCTTAGGCTCCTGCGCCTCTATAAGTCTGAGAGGTAGCATGCGCTTCTCAAGGGGCTAAGAAGCAAATATAGAAGTGCTTGACTTCCAAAACGGCGGTCGCATACAGCCAGGCCCCCGTGTTATTCATCCATAAGGTTTGTCCAAGTTAGGACCATCTCACTTAACACGTAGTTTTACAGCATTAAAGATACATTGAACGGATTATAGCACACAGCAGAGCATTGTAGAATAAGAGTAAAAGATACTTAATTCTAAGAAATAGAAGTAGGAGGTTCTTATGTATGTAAATAATGACTAAAACAAGCACTTAGCTATCCTACTGCGATAATCTCTTACACATAAGGTCCTCTCGTAAATATACCAATAAGTTTAAGTATCTATATGTTTTATTTAGACGCCTTAACTGCCTAGACACTTTCACTCTACGTCTTTGTTTAGTTCACTGTAGACTTATGTCTCTGGTTACATTTGAAAGTTATATTCAAGGCTTTTAGTCTTTTACTACTTTCAGCTATCGCCCTAATATCTAACACTGCTCTACTCATGCATCTAAACTTAGACTTAGGCAGGTGAGCTTAAGTTCAGCAAATGATATCAGCAAAAGCTTAAGGATTATAATATATATAAACAAGTAATAAGTAGTACCTATCCCTCCTTAACCCTAGGTGGCTATAAATTAATATATTAGCCTAACCGAAGTTATAAGAAGTTTCTAGTAGGGATTCTATGTGCTATTATAAGTCCTGCAGTTTACACCTTTCTAACCATAAATATATAACATATAACGGTTAAAGAAACATGTTGTTGGAACAGCACTTCCAACGTGATCGTACGAAGGCAAAAACGAGCGGGATTATGACTAGCGACAGGCTATCATGACTAGCGACGCGCGCTCGTACGAACGTTGTGGCTCAACCAGACATTTGAAGTCGAGATTCATTGTCCTTACGAGTCAAGTACTTAAGGTATAAAGGACACGTACGGAAGGCAACGCTAATACTTAAGACATAATCACGGAATATATCACTTTGGTTCACCCTATGTTTATCCGAGTACGACTGTACACGGATTCTCCGTGTGTACACAGAGAATCTATCTAACACATACTGTTTATACTCCCCTTATTATTTTTAAAGTGAAACATAATAGTAATTGCTTCTTTATATTTATTAGGTAGTAGAACTATTCTGAGTAGTAGTAGATAGACTAGTATCATCTACTGTCAGTAGTTAACATCTAGTCACCATCCGGTCGGACACTACTGTTACTAGAAAGCACTAAGGTCACAAAGGCTTTCCTATTAAAGGATACATACATAGCAAAGCTTCAGCCAACAAAACTGCCTCTAATGTTTGTAGCGTCTGCATTAGGGTAGGAGTTACATTGTACGTTCCACTATCCATTCAAAGAAGGAAAAGGCCATCGTAATTGTAGGTAGAAGTAGAAGTACATAGTATATAAGCCTCAATTGCTTTAGTTTACTCAGATAGTCTTTATAGATCAGAGAACTAGTTTCCTCCCGTAGCATTTGGGGAAATAACAGCGGTATCGAAATTTGCACAGACGCAAGGGTTATCCCTAATCAAGTTAGAAAGATACTGTGACTTGGAAAAGGGGTTTTAAACATACCCGTCAGTGCAGACGCCACTAGTTGCACCCTGTTTAACGCAATCATCGTTACATTTCGAATCTGCTGGACACGCAGTGGCACACAGGGCGTTCCTGTCACTATAATAAGGACAGCGTCTTAGTACAGCCTCTTTGAAGTCCATCATAGAGTACCTACAGGCCAACGCAGCGTCGAACGTTATCAGAGCCAACAGGGCAATCGAAACGGTTAGGACGAACACATTCCTTGTCAGCAACTGGCAGTTGAGCAGCAGCTAGTGCTGATAGGAGAGGGACGAAAATAGCAGCAAAGTGCATTGTAGCAGGTTTGAAAGAGTAATGAAATACTTGAAGTAATGATGTTGTGAGAATGGAGGGTGTGAGAATCAGGATGGCAAAAGTGGTAACATAGGTAGTTTAAGGGAAAGAAGAAGTAGGTATTTATAATTAAAGAAAAGGGTATTGAAGCACGGAGAGGCGCTCTAGAAGCTAGGCCTATAATACCAAAGATGTTGTACTTACTATGTATACAAGATTAGAAAATTAATAAGGGGCAACAGTAGGTGTTAGATCGTCGGGATTGTAACACATAAAAATGCGTACGTTCGTTGTGTATATGTGACTTCTATTTCTTGCGGCTTCTTAGCTAGGGCATCCCAGACTAGCCCTGGCCTTCCGATTGGCCTGATCCACACACAAAGTGGAGCGGCCCATCTGTGAAAGCACGGCGGTTATAGTGTGGGCATAATTTGTATAAGTGCGAGAGGAAAGCAGAAAGAAAGACACGGAAAGATACTACAGCCGCCTACAACTAGGGCTCTAGGCCGCATAGTTAGAGTTTGTTTCCCTCTCTAGAACAGAGAGATCTAACAGCATTTATATTTGACTGCTCAGGCTATAATATATATATGAAAACTGCACTGTAATAGACAGTAGTGTAATATATACTAATATATCTAACAAGCAATACAAGAGGGATAACGTAGTAATACTTATGATTGACATTTCTCTATATAATCCTATAATATTCCGCCATACTAACAGTGGAATTTCCCTACTAAGTACTTCCCGTCATCCTGCCGCCAAACACAAACATATAAACCTGACCATCTTCACATACTATTTACCTAATAATATCTCCAATACTAACAAACCCTACTCCCTAACAGTTAGAGGGAGAAAAGAAAGATGTAAGGAAAATAACTTAAGACACTGTGCTGACTTAGCTAGACTAGGGCTCAGGAGTAGGGTAGTGTATGCCTGTTAACGCCTGACGTTACAATACTAGCTAAACGTGGCTTTAGCAGGGACCCTAGCAACCCCTTACAAAACTGCCATAATAATGTTGGAGGCAAGGCTTAGTATCCTAGACTCGTCTTCTTTAAAGCGACTCTATATGATGTACCTAACCCTCTTCACTACAGTGTAATGGGTAAGTCTGGATTCCATAAAATGTAGTGTGGGGTTACGACCTATATAGGTAGGGACTCTAGCTAGATTTATACTAGATGCATACAAGACCATTCAAGTACCTGAGTCTAAGAGTACACTAGAATAATGAACGCAAGTATATAGCTTTTCTTAATTTCCATTTAGTTATCTAAGTTTGTCTCTGTTTCAGGTGTGTAAGAGGCTAGTTTTAGTCAAGTGAGAATGTCATCGCGCAAGGCAAGTATATCTGTAACTGGCCATGGTAACAACGACGAATATCCTCAGATACCAGTATACCAGTCCAAGACGAGTATATTCAAAAGTGGCAATGGGGATTGCGACGGGTATCCTCAGATGAGGATCAGAAAAGAAAAACAATTAATCTCTACTTAACCGCTAGTCTAATTAGGGCCATGTCGCACTGGCTATCTGATAGTCGGTATCGCGGGCTCCGCAGTGGGCCTTACCAGGGGTGGCCATGGCCGTGATATCTAGCAAGGCCTTATATAGGCCCAGCCTGTTACATCCTGATCGGGTTAGAGACCGTTAACCGACCAGATGGAGGCCGTCATTCTACCTGCTACATTTCTTTGTTTTCTTTAAGGTTGCAGCTCATGTCTTTGAAATGGCCAATTCCGTTAAACGTGCGAGAGTCAATTTCATATCTCTGATTTCTGATTACAGCGGTCTCAAAAGTACATATATGTAGTTATACTATTGAAAACTGATAGGACATAGTAGCATGCTAGTTACCGCCTTATACATGGACAGTTATTATTATTATTAAAGAGGCCATATGCGTAATTGGTTTCGTGAAATATTCTAGTCAACCTCTTTAGTTGTGGTAGTGTAGGGCAGTAGCTTACTCGGCTTAGTAGCTTTCGCTTGTAACAAGCAGGCACTTAGGAAGCAGCACTTAGTATACTGCCAAAGAAGAAGGGGCATATGAAACTGAACTGTCACCGACACACATATTCCCATATTCTGCCTGCTATAATTATGCTCTAATTTGTGGTAAACACACAGTGTGAAAGGAAATAGATTGGCATAGATTTCGGTGGGGAAGCAGCAACAGTAATAGTTAAAGCAATCAAATTATTAAACTATAATTCTGGCAGAATAACACCTAAATTGAAACATTTCACAAAGTAAGTTAACCATTCAGCAATCATCCGCAGGGCTGGATGAGCCACTGTGGCTGGCCATCCTGTGGCTGCCACCCTTGTAAGAACGTGTGGTCGTAACAGTCTTACTTCCGGAACGCTGGCTCATCTCATGCATCTGGGCGCTCATCCTCTCTTCAAGCCTCTCCAACTCGCGACACTTCTCCTCGAAGCGGGCAATCGCCTCGTCACGTTCGCGGTCAGCCGAGTTGCGCGCCGAGATGGCCGTCTCCTTCTGCTCCCTCGCTTCGCGGAGCATGGTGCGCATGGCCGAGATCTCGAGCTCGAAGCTGGAGCTGCCTTCCTCGATCTCGGTGATGCTCTCGTACACGTCCTCGTACTTCTGCTCCCAGTCGTGGCACTTGTCCTTGAGAGTGCCGCACTGGCCGTTGAGGTTGTCAACCTCGAGCTGGAGGTTGATGACGAGGGACTGGTGGGTTTGGATCTCCATCTCCAGCTTCTCGACCTGGCTCCTGGCAAGGCCGTAGTCCAGCTCAAGACGCTCGATGCGCTCGGTCTTGGTGTGGATCTCCACCTGTGTCTTCTTGAGCAGGGACTCGGTGTGGCTGAGAGTCTCCTGGACCAAGAGAAGCTGGCGGTGGTTGTCGTCGGCGCGGCCGGCGGCGCGCTCGCCCTCCTCTTGAAGACGCTTCTTCTCAATGATGAGAACGCGAAGCTCCTCAGACTTCTTTGAGATGGTCTCACGGAGTTCAGTTTGGGTGATCTCGATGCGGGAGATCTCTTCGCGGACCGAGATGACCTCTCGCTCAGAGTGCTCCCACTTGAGCTTCCACTTGCCGCAACGGTCCTCGGCGTCCTCGCAGCGGCCATGCTCCTCCTCAATCTCGCGTTTGAGCTTCTCAATATATTGCTCAAGTTCCTCCTTTTCATGTCGGATGACGGTGACTGCCTCGTCCTTTTCGGCTCTGACGCGTGTGACAGTCTCGTGAAGCTCCTTGACCTCATGCTTCCTCTTCTCGTAAAGCTCCTCGAGTTCCTTGTACTTGCGCTTGATCTCATCGTGTCTGTGCTCGACTTTGCGGAGAGAGTCCTCAAGCTCACCCTCCTTGTGGAGTAGCTCGTGCTTCTCCTTCTTGAGCATCATGTTGCTCTGCTTGTACTGTACAAGCTCCTTGTTGGTGGACTCAAAGTGACTGTTGACTTCCTCGTGGCGGGACTGCAGATCAGTGTACTTGAGATCAAGGGCCTCGCGCTCCCCGCGCAACTTGCCGTACCTGTCGTCAAGATCGGCCCGAGCAGCCTCGGTGGCAACCAGCGTCAAGCGCATTTGCTCCGAGGTCTTTTTAAGCTCTTCGTGCTCCTTGCGGATGTACGTAAGACTATCCTTGGATTCGGCAATCTCATGACGGAGGGTTTTGCACTCGGTGTCACGCTCGTTCAACTTGAGCTTGAAGTCGGCCGCGCTGTTGATCGCAGCGGTAAGCTCGAAGCGGACCTTCAGAAGTTCTTGCTTGCGTTCCTCTTGGTCGTTGTTGTGGTGGTGGTGCTCCTTCTCCTTCTGCTCAATGACTTCGGTCAACTCTTCGTACCGCTCACACATGCGGTCCATCTCAGCGTAAGCTGCCTCGCGTTCGGCAATAATTTTGCTCCAGACTTCTCTCAAAGACAGACTTCGTCTCGACATGCTGGCCATGAGTTCCGTGAGAGCGAAGAACTCGCCTTCGGCTTGGGATGTGAGCTCCTTCGAAACCTCGGAGCGATGGGCGGAAGAAAAGCCGCCTGCGCTCCATGATGTGCGGCTCGTGCGACGACGGGTGGTGTAGGCACTTCGGACAGAGCCGGTGGGGCTGCCACCTCGCGGCGAGTAATTCCGATCGGAGTGATGATGCTGGTTCATGTCCGAACGAGGTAGACGACGCGGACGACTGCGGTCAGTGATGGTGAGACCAGACATCTCATCAGCCAACATGTCGGACTCTCCAACGATGTCGGCCGAGTTGCCGTCGACGCGGTTGTCCAGGTGAGTGTGGGGGTGGGCAGCGGGGTTGCTCTGAATGGTTGCCATGTTGACTGGATATCCAAAGTAGGTCGAAAGAGTAGAGTTTAGAGATCGGTAAATGGTCTGGGCCATGAATTTATGGTCCGAGTATTAGATAGAAGTAAGCTGATGTGCTCGTGTGCTTCCGTGATGGACACAGTCAATCAAGGGAGTTGCATTGCATTTTTATCATTCCAGACCTCCTAACACGCTTCAGCTTGATGAGGTCAATGACAGCGGCTACCAAATCGTCGTCATCTACAAACTGAAAAGGGGTCGGATCTGCATAATTTGTTCTTGAGACAGCACCGCAAAGTAGCTAGCTTCCCGAAGCAGCTCGTCCTAGCATCTCCACACGTCTCATTCCGCATTCTAACAATGCCAAAGTATAGACAGTATTACGGCCCAGAACGTCGATGCAGCTGCGGTCGCACACAATACAGAGCCTTTTGATCTGCATCACTAGAAGAAATCTCCTTGTCGAGGGAGCCTCGGCGCTGCCGGCACCTGGGAAGAAATCCATGCTTGCATCCCCGATCTCGTAGCTGAGACAATCACCAAGGTCGCGAGAAGGATATCCGATATTCCGAGAGGGGTCAGAACACACTTTATTGGTTAGCGGATGGTGATCCTCAAAGCTCAAGGACACATTCGCAACGCTTCTGCATATCAGGTCAAACTCCCCAAAGAGCAACTTGAGACATACTCCATATGGAATGGTTAGTGCGCAGTAAAAGGGTGGTATAATCAGCTTCGTCAACACCCTCGCTTACAATGACATAATCGTGTCGAAACCGGAAGCGGTTATAATACTTCGCGAGCTAGTTTCATATGACTGACTCTGGTCGTTAGACGTTATGGGTAGCTCGTCCGCATAGAAGGTTAACAAAATAAATCCGTTGGATACCCAATCACCCGGCAGACGGAACCGCATGAGATGACATCAGCGAGATTAGGTATTTAGGTCTTGGGCAGAGAGGCTTCAGTAGTCGCTTTCCAAGCGTTCCAAGCGAGGCTTGGCTGCGTTCAGCCGTCAGACCAAAGAGTCCGTATGAGACACCTCGACTGGATCAGGCGGGGTATGTATGTCCGAGGAAAGACAGTCTCCTCATCTCTGCAAGTACACAACATCAACATACGTGGAGTGAATCGCGTCCAAAACCGGCAATTCTATTTCATTCCAAATGTGAAAAATGCTCTGCTCGTTGCCGTCTTTTACTAAGGAGTTTCGTGGGACAGTAAATCAAGATGTGGCGGTCTTGTCATCGGGTCAATCAACAGATATGGAGGTCTTGCCGCTTATGTCCTTGAGAATCAGGCAGTGCGAGTCTTTACCCGCCTTTTCCATGACAGCGGTCCATTTGGACCATGGAAGACACAGTTTGAGACGACGCTTTCCCATCAAAGACCCCTAAGGTTGATCGTCGGCCGCAAACCAGTACCGCGCCAGTGGAACGAAAGGGACAAAACAAATAGTTCTTATCGATACGTATATGATCACCGCTGGAGAAGAAACGAATGAAACATCGGCCCGAGAAAAAGACCCTCATTCGACCAGAACTGCAGCTGAAGACCCAAGAACCGGAACCATGGTAGCCCGTACCACGCACGATTACCGGCGAACAATGACCACGGGGTGAATTGCTTCTTCCCAACCGAAGGCCCAGAGACATGACTTCTCAACTGGGAAACGCCCAGCCAGCCACTTTTTCACGGGTCGGAATTCCACTTTCCACCGGATTGCTGCCCGAACCGCCCCGTCCCACAAGTGCAAAAGATGCAGTAAGCTTGGTGGTTTCAGCGCTGCCAACCTTACAACACCCCCAGCAACGCAACCCAAAGGACCCATTATTTCGTGTTATCAAGTCTTGTAGAAGTCCTGTTTGAAGTGCAAAGTCCTCAGTTCGCGTGTCATAAGTGCGTGCTAACCATTAGCCCCTGGAGCGAACCAGAGCATTCATATTATCCGTGTCGAAAGCCGGCGCCGCTGAAGATTTGGGCGTTTAATAAGATACCTTGGCTCGACCAAAGGTTTGAGGGTCCGGGGAATTAGAAAGAAAGATGTTCCAGGTATTAGTCGGATGTAGTGAGTTTGTTATAAGAAGGGGGGGCAAAAGTCTGGTGAGCAGGAATATTATGTGGTGTTTTGTCGGAAGCGACAATATGATGAATTGAATGCCTGTTACTTGAACAGAAACACTTTCATCAGAGTTGAATCTCTCCAAGAGTTAATCTTACAATGCGCAGGTGTGTGCGTCTTAATGTTATTGGTATTCCAGACATGCTGCTGGCTGTCCAAAGGTCCCAATTAGCTCTTGGTGCGCAGTATTTGATTTCGGTTTGACAACGCACACATAGGAAGTGAAGTATGAGCCCACCCGCGTTACAAGCAGGATTTCTCCTTTATTAACGCTTGGACAAGAATACGTTAATATCTACAGTTTTCAACATCCTCCGTAGTCACCGAATCCTTCAGCTGTAAACTCATAGGATCTCTTCTCTGTGTGCTCAATAGTAGAATCAAGCCCTCACGATGCTTCTCGCGATGCCAGACTACAGCGGATCATTCCAAGTCCCGAGAGAATCAAAAACTCACAAGAACTCTTTGCATCAGTTCAGGGTGCATGCTGATTGGAAAGACCAGGGTTCTAGTCAGCCGCGAGAGGCCGTGTCATGTTGGAAGACGGAGGAACCTATAGGCAAATATTTGGCGGGATGCTGGAAGCCTCTCGAAATGAAAGCTTTGGCTCAGTAAATCAGAGATGCTTGGTTTCCGTTTAAATTCTGCCGGTTGCAGAACGTCTTTTGACGAAATATAAACCAAATCGCCCGAAAAAGCGATCTTACCCATACATTGTTCATTTCTCTAGCCATGGGAATAGGTCTCTTCCCCTCTGCCGCATTCACTAATCTCGTCCTCTAACTCAGCTGAAAGAAAACTGATTGAGGACAAACCAAAAGTCGATGTCAAGGAGGACGTAAAAAGTGAATTACTCCCCGTAGTCAACGGCGTCGTTTTTTGCGAAAAGTATAGATGAGCGATAAGCAGCCAAAGCAAAAGCTGCTGGGAACTGTTCCGAGGAAATAAAATACTCTCTCATTCTACATATAATGTCAATATCCGTGAACTCAAATGCCTGTCTCGTAGGGTTTCTAGACATGACGTAGATTTCCGGTTTTGCAATATCACAACTAGCTGCTTGAGCGGTGCACAGCATAGGGCTGTGCCTATGCGCCAACACAATCGTACTTGTGCCTCAATTGGGATCCAACGGGAAAGATAGCTGGGGTTGAAAAACGCCCATGTTCAAGCGGTTTCTTCTTGTCTCTTGCTGTCTCGGGCTAGATCCCAGTGACCATCGAGGGAGAGGAGGTGGGATGACGTACATAGTACGTCGCCGCAAGGTTGGAAATAAGCTCATGGATTTTCGACCGAGGTCGAGTGACCATTCCATTGGCTGGGCGATGATGCAAGCTCACAAGCCTATGATAGAGCTACAGCCGTCTCACTACGACCTCGCCTATAACACCCGATAACCGCAGATTTTCTTGGCAGCCGAGAGACACAGACAGAGAGAGAGAGAGACGATTAAGATCCAGAACCAGCTCGGCGCCCCGTCTCACAAGTCATGAATCTCTCGCACCGCCCAAAAGCTCAGCAATCTTCACCCCCCACGAACGACGTCAAGAGGTCTCATATGTGAATCGCCCCGATCGTCGACAGTCGGGACGGTCTGTCGCCGGCCTATCACAGGCTCAGGTGAATCCCCCAACCGGCCCTCCGAACGTGGCTGCGGGTATTAGTGACATCAATCTCTCCCTTTCCGCAGGGTTTACGGCTGCGCATTCTATTGTTTCTCCCTCACATTGCAGGCAAATGTGGCCGTCGTCCCTTGACGGATGCTATCCTCCAGGGTGGGGAGAATCTGCACTCGTAGCATCCAATCGGTTTGGAGACATCGCGGTGACGCCAACCAGGCCGTGGTGGCGGCAGGGGGGGATGATGCTTTTTTCCATGGCTTTTACACTGACGACTTGATCATCTCGATCCGTGTCCTCGCAAACAAGGTATCCCAGAACCTATTAGAGCTGCGGTCTGTTCGTATCGCGACGCTTGCGAGGAGTTGGCTTCCCACAAAAATCTCAACAATGATATCAAGAACAACCACGCAGTGTGAAGAAGGCGTGATGCCAGACCTGCCCACGATCACGCTCGACACGACGCTCGCCGACCTCTACCGGCGCGGGTGTTCGAAGAACGCCGACAAGCGCATCGCCCAGGTCCTCTGCGGCATCAACTCGTGCGCCGAGCTCAGCGCGAACGTCCCCCGCAACGCCAAATACCTGTACCAGGACACGCCCTTCAACACGGTGCCACCGGACGAGTCCTGCAGCCGGCCCGAAGACGGGGGGAAGCAGCGGCAGGAGCTCGCCGTCAGGTACCTCTCGCTCATCGCTCAGCGCGACGCCTTCATCAGCGGCGACACAGCCGTCGTGCTCTTCCACATTGACGAGACGGAGCGGCAGAAGGCGCACGACAGGCGCGAGGCCGAGAGGACCATCTCCGCGCTGGCCAAGGCGCAGCGGCCCGACCTCGTTTTCTGCGCCGGCCCTGCCAAGATCCCTGTCAAGGCGGCGGGCATCGACGTGATCGCGTACAAGCTCGTGCTGGACGGCCTCGAGGACTACAACCTCATCGTCCCGCCCGAGACGCACTGGTTCCTCAACTCCAAGGCCGCGCTCGCGCGCTCCGGCCTCCCCACGCCCAAAGCCGAGATCATCGAGCTCGACGGCCTCGCGGACGAGGCCCGGCTGTGCTGCGCGCTGTGCGCCGGCAACGCCGCCGAATTCATAATCTCGCCGGCGTGCACGGGGTCCCGGGGGCGATGGTTCAAGGCGCAACGGGAGACCATCCTCGCCGCGCTGGCCTCGCACCCGCTGCCCTTCGTGCTGAAGAACCAGCAGACTTTTGGCGGCGCGGGCACGTATATGATCAGAACAGAGGAGGAGCGCGAAAAGCTGATCGCGGACCTCCGAGGCGGCGTCCTGCGGCGGCTGCTCTCCGCGGTGACCACGTCCAACGCCCACCTCCGGCCGGCGGCCCTGATCCTCTCGGACCTCGTCGAGAACCCAATCGGCGACTACGGCCTGACCTTCTTCGTCACGGACGATGGCACCGACCCAATCTTCCTAGCAGCCTCAGAGCAGATGACGGACGACGCCAAGGCTTGGATCGGGAGCACGATCAACTACGGCCGCCAGGACGAGTTGAAGAGGAAGTTTGGCCCGTTGGTCAAGAAGATCGCCGCCTGGTTGCGAAGCCACAACTACGTCGGGCCTGCAGGGGTCGATGTCCTCGAGACGGCGCCGTCGAAGGACGTGAAGCCGAAGACAAACGGCCACGGGACGAACGGTCAGGCCAACGGCCAGGAGACGAAAGGCCACAAGACGAACGGGCATCCAACAAACGGCCACACCAACGGCCACCACACCGACCCGGACAAAGACTTCTCCCGCTTCCACGTCGTCGACCTCAACATCAGGACCTCCGGCTCCCTCTGCCTGCCCCTCCTCCGCCGCCACTTCACCAGCCGCGGGCTGATGAGCGGGTCCTCCTTCTCCATCAGCTGCAATCAGGGCCGCGACGAGTTCGTCGCCTCGTTCCGCGACGACTTCGTCGCCGGCCGCATGTGCATCGTCGGCTGGTACGAGGACCCCGCCACGGGAGCTAGCCTGGCCAACGTGGCCGTCGGCGCCGAGGACGAGCGCGGGCTGGCGAAGGCGATGCAGCGGGTGAGGGACGCGTCCGATGAGGTCACCTTCTGAGTGCCTTGATTTAGAAGATAGAACATATATACCCCCGAATAGATTTTATAATATCCTGGTAATATCCGGCTTTCCTACGCGGTTGAGAAAATGAAATGGTTGTGTTGGTTGCTCCACGGTTGTGATCCGGACCACAAGACTCCCCCTTTTGTCGACCGGTATCCGCCAGAGGCTTTAAGCAGGAGACTATAGGGTTACGACACGACTCACATCTCATCGGCTGAGGGTACTAAATCGTCATCCCGTCATCATTCACCATGCCCCTGGGACGCGGGTCCCGGAATGCCCATCCATTGCATGTAAGTCCAGTACCGGCGTCTGTAAAACACGCAAGGATAACCATAGGATATGATTCACCGAGCCCGAAAAAGCTCCGACTAGCCTCGCCACACTTCTGATCAGACCTCGGCAGGCCTCACGAAAATGTAAACCCTCCTCGCCGTGCCGCTTGAAGCATCCCGGGCTTGGTACATACGCCGACTCCGAAACCCCTTCCCACCCCGACAACCACACCGTATCGACCCTCATGCTCCCCATGATAAAAAATCAAGTTCCAGTAGGTATACCATACAACGGTTGCTTCATTAGTATAGAAGAATCTCTCTCGCGCTCTCGCGAGTTGAAGGGTCCACCCTAGCCGCCCAAGAAGCTCATGACTCGATCTCCATCGCCCCATCGCTCTCCAGGTTGAGTTCGAGTACGCGTGCGTACTGGATCGTAAGCCGTTGAAGCTCGCGGAATTTGCCTGTCGAGATGTGTCAGTAAACTGTCTTCGGATGGCCCTTTTGAGGAAAATACTCACCAAGAATCATTACGACGCCCTTCAAGAGCTCCTTACGGTCCCAGCCGCAAATCTCCTCCTCCTGGCTGAACCATCCCCGGCCACCATCGGTCGACTTGTCATCCTTGTCCTTGAGAATGCCACCAAGCAGGCTGTTGAGCAGCTCCTCGACCTTCCCACGGTGGCCCTCAGCGCCAAGTCGCTTGGCGTACATGAACAGGTAGAGACGGAACTCGTCCCTCGCGTCCAAATGCAAGGCAGCGGCGATGCGGTTCTCGAGATGGGCAATGCTGACGGTCGACTCGAAGCCTTCGAACCCGTCCTTGGACAGCAGTAGCTTGACGATGCGCTGCAGGGTGTAAGCTCGGCCCTTAAGCAAGAACTCATTAGTCGTGTGGCGCTCGAGGTAGGGAATGATGCCGGCGGAAACGTTGGCCGTGTTCTCGTCCTTTGGCTTTGCCGGGGTGACCGGTCCCACGGCAGTCGACTGCAAGGCGCTGATTGAGGAATCGTTGCTGTTCCAGTACTGAGACCCAACAGCCCACCAGGCTTCGCTGACGCGCTGCCACGAGAACATGTCGCGCGTGTAGTAGTATCCGTCTCCGTTGGTCAGAGTCACCACTATGTGGCCCGTCGAGTTGAGCTGCGCTGATGTGATGCCGGGGCCTGGCGTGGTAGTGTTGAGGTTCAGCGTCGTCGTCGCCAGTTCGAGAACGGGACCCAAAGACACTGGCGGATGCAGTGCTGCCTGCTTTTGGAGGTCCCATACGTGACACAGGCCAACCGCGTTGATACATAAAAGGTAACTATTCCTGCACTCCAATATGACGGGTTGGGATTCCATGATGATTGGATTCATCAGCCGTCTGCCAGCGGGGGTCCAGGTGTAGATGCTTCCGTCTTCGCAAGCTGCCGCCCAAAACTGCTTATTTCCTGTGACGAGTATGACGGCTCTTGGCAAGTAGTCTTGCCACAGCAGGGTTCCTCGTTTGGTAGCCGAGATGGACGAGGGATCCCTAATCTGCACCGGATTCCGGGCCTCGAGAACAATGTTCTCCGGCGTCTTGGAGGCTTCGTCTGTACTGCTTTCAGGAAGCAGCACCCCCCGCTCCAGCGGGCGCAGGATATGGGATCTGACCTTTGGCACACCGAGGCGGATCTGCGCAAAGGCGATGGACGGGTTGAGAACCGCGGGTCGGAGATATTCGGGCGTCGGGACCACGCCATGGGAAGCCGGCACGACCGAGGCTTGTTCGACCCCGTCGACACCGTTGAGGACAACCGGAGTAGGGTCAGTCGCCAACCGCTTCGAGCCGTGCTCCTCTTCCTCCTCACCCTCGACGACTGGAAGCTTACGCTTGTTACCAAGTAGCATGGCAGCGACGCCGCCTTTGGGTAGTCCTTCGAACGGCCGTTCGAGATCCAGAATCGTCTGAGGGGCGTCGTTCTGCGCCGCCTTGGCAGTTGATGTGGCTCCGACTAGCTGGGTCTGGGGCAGAGAGGACTGGCCGGTACCGGAGGATGACACCAGCAGCGGCGCGACGCGTTTCCTGCCATCCTTGCCGACGGTCACACGAGACTTGAGCTCCTTAACTCGCTCTGCAGACTTGTCACCGTTCTCTTCCGCCGGCTTATCTTTTTCCTTGTCCTTTTCCTTGTCCTTGTCGGGTTCGACGTTGCCGTTCAGAGCCTTCGGGGTGGAGGTACCCGTTCCGTTTCCAACCGTTTTCGTCCCGTTAGCAGTAGGTACTTGGCCCTTGGCAGAAGCCGCATCGCCCATGAGGGCGCCCATCCTGGACTCGGCGGCACGGGATTCGCCAGCTTTACTTTGGTTCTCCAGGTTGAGACCTTCAATGTCCTCGGCAATACCCATGCCCTTGCGCGATGCACCGTACTTCTGCAGAGCCTTGTCGTTCTCGTCCGCGTTGGCTACCCAGCCCAGCTCTCCGTGGTCGAACTTAATTCCCAGGAGCGAGCCGTCCAGACTGGCTGCGAAAATGGTGGTCCCGTCGGGCGACCAGGCCAAGTCGGAGATGGATTTGCTGGCCACGTCTTGGAGAATGACGACGGGGCGCGACGTGTTCGTGTTCCAGATACTCAAAGTCTTGTCTTGGCCAGCGGAAGCAATGACGGTGACGAGTGCGTTGTTCAAAGGTTGGTCCGCCGGGTTCTCGGTATGGAATAATCGTGGAGAAAACATGCAAACCTCGGTAGGTCCCTCGTGGCCGATCAGGTTGATTTCGCTATCCCACCGCGTGCGCTCTATGATGGCAACGGAGCTCACGGGCCCGTTGACGGCGTTTGGCGCAGCAATGTGGTTGCCGTCGGGCGACCAGGAGCACCTCCGGAAGTACGTGGTCAACGGGGAACTCTTAAAGGGGGCGCTGATAGTCGTCTCCAGTACAAAGTTGTTCACCATGTCGTGTTGTGTCGCGTTCGGGGCGGGGGGTGTGAATCGGAAGATCTTTATCGTTCGGTCGTCGCTTGCGGTCGCGAAGAACTTGTTGGCAGGGTCAAAGGTAATGCCCTTGACGTGACTGGAGTGGACTGTGATGGTCTTGAGCTTCTCGAAGCTGTGACCTGACCAGACGACGATCTTGGAGTCCAGGCCCACGGACACTAGTATGGAGGAGTCGTAGGACCAGGCAAGGTCTTGCACGTCGTTCTCGTGTCCGACGAGTCGCTTGTAGGTCTTCCAGTTCTCGACTGGCGGAGGTTCGGCGCCGAGTCCTATCGCAAAAAGGTCAGCAACCGGGCACCTCGAGCGCAACGTGTCCTGGCAGGGCGCATTTACCAAAAGAAGCTACGGGGGGGCTCTTGTCGAGGTGGTAGACGCAGATGAGCTTATCGTCGGCACCGGACGCAAGGTATCGGCTGTTTGGAGAGAAGCGAACAGAATGGATGGTGCCTAGATGATGGCTCATGTGGCAGAGCTGTCGCGGCTTGCCGTCTGCCTCGCCATTGGCGTCGCCGTAGATGGCCTCGGTAGACCATACGCGCACATGGCCATCGCCGCCAGCGGTCGCCAGTCGCTTCCCATCCGAGGACACATGACAGCTGTAGACTTCGAAATCCTTTTGCTCGCCGCTATGGCTCAGCCATGTTGGCTTGATGACGCGCATCGCGGATGGCCTGGGGTCATTTAGACCGGGTCGGCGGCCGGGAGGGAAGGAACGGGAGTACCGTCTCGATGGGAGAGGGGGGTGTTTGCCCTTGGAACACTTGGTGAAGATGCGGTCTAGCCGTGGCCGGTTGATGCAGAGGACGGCGGTTGAGATGGGGGGGAAAAAGGCGTTGACGCCAAACGCAGAGTAGGAGGGAATTGGGGGTTGATTGAAATCCAAGAAAACGCGTTTTGCGGAACCCGGACGCCCTCGCAATGCGCGTCCCAAGCTTCAGGTACTACTTGCGCTAAATGAGCGGCCAATTGGCACTTACAGCAACTCACCTGCCCTGTCCACGTCGTCGCCCAAGCTGCCGCACAGACACCCCGGTGACGGCACCGGACGAGGAACAACTAGTTTCCGAGTCTTATCGGCTGATAGGCTACTTGCTTGCGTAATCAGCCCTCGGCGCATGTAGACCCACATTCTCGGACTGGATCCCGGCAGTCTTTTATGGGGACATCGGCCGAGCCCGGGTCCGTTCGTCGGAAGTCGGTCACGATAGACACCTCGAATATTAACCTAGGTATGCAAGTCTAGTAGACGCCTTGATTATCGCGCAGTTGAGTTTCATTGGAGATCCATCTCCCGCGGCCGAGTGGTGCGTTCGGGGCCTTACACGTAACACCTCCTCCATTCTCGCCGCTGAGCTGTCAAGACTGGGTGTCGAAATGGTCTTCGCAGAGCTCAAGGCAGCTTTTGTCGGCGCCGCTGCCATCTCCGCGGTCACCGACTTTTGGAGCGCCATCAACACAGAACAGGTCGCCAACAGAGTCCGAGACGAAGGCATCAACCTTGCTGTTGCCGCACAGGAGTTCGAAGAGTTTTGGGGCCGAAGTATCAATCATCACGCTTCTTGACTTCTCATGTCCGCCAGGGTTAGGGTCCCAATGCCGCCAGTAGATGCGTGTGACTAGCACATGACATCCTTGTCGTAACAATCGCTCACCGCCCCTGCTCCTTGCTAAATGATACTATGCGCGGCCACCACCCTTACGGTGCTGATTGTGTTGTCATCAATGCTACCTGCGCCAAGGCTGGCAAGATCACCAACACTGGCGCCATCTTCGGCAGCTTTTTTGGTTGCACTATTACCTCCTGAGTGAGGGGATCAGTGACAATAATAGTGCTGGGAAGGTTCGGAGAACCCTGTATATGCATGATGAACATTAAATGACTAGATTTGCAAGTGATGGATCCATTTCTTTCTCATATGGTCCAAGGTTCCTGCCCCTGGCACGCAGCTAAAAGCAGAGCTCCTTACTTCCATGCCACCAAAACTTTTCGGTTTCAGAACAATAGCATGAAAAGGGGAGTTCACTATATGAAGTCGAACTCCAAGAGAACTAACAAACGAGAAAGAGGCCACTAAGCGAAGGCTTGTGACATCACCGACCATGCTGCTAACAGACTATCAAGATATGTAAACACTACAGAACACACGCGTGAAGGTTTCTCGGCAGCGACGAACGCATGATCAAGAGCTCAGTTGCTATTCGTGTTTCGCGAACCGAGAGGACCCACGCCATGTTGTAAATGAATCGTGATTTCACCAATCTTAGGCTAAGCTCTGTCTTGGGTTTTAAGTATACATGTAGTTGAGAGCTTGCAGAGAAAAGCCTTCGCGTAGATTATGACCAAGTCCCGTTCGCCGGTCCGAAATATCCCACTGCTGGCATTTGTAACCAGGGCAAGCCCTTGCCATCCGCAGTGTTCTTCCAGACGGTGTTGCCCCACCAGTCAGGGAATTGCGCGTTCGGGCCTAGAGATATGGAAGTCAGTCATTGACAGCGTTGTGTGGATAGTGCGGAGTAACATACCGTAAGTAACCGCGAAAAAGATGACAATACCGCTGATAGCGAGGCCCGTGTCTAGTGCCGCAGCCAGAACGTAGTTGTACTTGCTCCACCAGGCGTAGAACTTGCGATAGATGATTTTGTTGAAGATTAGGTTCACGATATACCAGGAGGAGTAGTTGATACCAGTAGCGGGGGGGACGTTGTACGTTCCGACGAAGATGAGCGGCCAGTTGATCTTGCGAATGAACTCCGACCCGGTTCTCTTGTGGATGAAGTATGTGATGGGCGGCAGGATGAGGCCGATCCAGAAGAAATGAAGCAGACCAGAGTAGATGGCGCCGACGGAGTATAGACGCGCGGGACCAACGAGACCCCAGATTACCGAGGAGGAGAACACGGTGCGACCGTTGGGACAAGAGAAACCATTTGCTTGGTCCTCTGTGCAGATGCCTTCGACATTTCCCAACATCCAAAGCGTGACGCCGGTCTGCGTCAACGCTCCAAGAATCGTAGCGAGACCTTGTGCGAAGAAGAGAGTCGTTGGCGGGATCTTCAAGTAGTGCCCGAGCTTCATGTCGGCTGCAAAATACAGACCCTGTCCTACGACATCTGTGCTCAGGATCTTGAAGAGCATGTTTGCGACGGGCTTGCCCTGGAACATGTAACCTCCAATGAACTCAGACAGGACGTTCAGCTGATTGGCGTTGACGTTTGTGACGCCTTGAATCATACCGCAAGGGATCATGTACAGAGCCGGGATGACAAAGGCGAGGATAACCCCCCACCACGGCAATCCAGTGTCGTAGCCCTGTGCCGTGCCGATGCTCATGCTAAGCACAACCAAAAGGATGACAGCCCACCACCACCACTTAACAGTCTGGTAGGACCTCATTAGTCGTGCATGGATGTCGAGCTTTAGGGTACCCTTCATGGCGCGCTTAATTTCATCGAAGTGGTAAAAGTAGACATGCGAAAGGACACTGAGACTCATGTCAGTAAGAAGGCTGCTCTCTGTCTCGGGCGATAATTACCTAGTGATGGACGCAAAGGACAATCCATAGACGAACGCAAAAGTTGCAGGCAGGTACGGAGGCGAATACTGGGCGTATTTGTGCTGGTCGAACTCGTTGTTGGTCAGGACGTTAGACACGTTGTACGGAGTACCGAACCGGTCGTAGACGTCCGCTGTGCAGAACGGCATGTAGGAAGTGAACCAGGTGTTGGAGTAGTAGATCGCCGGCGTGATAATCCAGAAGAAGAATGCGAAGCCGCAAAAGACGTTCAAAGCAGCCCAGTGAGGGCTCAAGAGGGGGTTCGTGTTGTATGCGATCATTGACCAGTCGAAAGTCAGAGGGAAGAGACCCATTCCTGACACCATCCCAAAAACCTGGTTTACTGCGAGGTTGTCAGGCGCAATCCAGCAGATCCAGGTGAAGTAGCTAAGCCCCGTCCATATGAGGCCCGGGAACCAGTACCACACAAATGCGCACCCGCCGACAACCATGAAGAATCTGACACGAGTGATGCGCCATCCGTTGGCAACTGCGTTGGCTCTCGAGTGAAGGGTGCTGAGCAGGGCGACGTTGCTGAGCACACCGGGCCAGATCATGCTCGCAGGCTTGACGAGCCACGGGATGGCAAGACCAGCGACGGCGTATCCGCTGAGCTGACAGCACAGCACCACCAGAACCGATAAGCCGGGCGGGACGGTAAAGCCGTACAGTCGTGCGGCTTGGATCAGGTTTGTCGCATCGGCGGAACCGAAACCGAAGGACACATTCGACATGATGGTGACGAGGGCATGTTCTTTGATGTTGAAATGGCGATCGGGGTTGAACCGGCTGATGGGCAGAATCTTGGCGAGCGCGACGCCAATGGGGAATGCAAGCAGCTCCGCGACAAGAGCTACGATGTGGACGCCGGGGTATCTAAGACTAAAGACTGTTCGGTAACGTCAGAAGGCGAGACACCGAAGGGTAGGAGAGAAGTAAATGCTTACATTGGTTGACACCTGCGCCCAGGAAGACAAAGACCTTGTTGGGGTTAGCTGGCGACACCAACATCGTCCAGGCGTAGGAGGTGTGCATACAATACCGAGAAACCAGGCCCGAAACGTGTTGACCGGAAGCGCAGTGTCGTCAGTCTCGGGCACCACCGCCCTCACTTGCGGGAAAGGCGAAGTGTCGGCTTCGTAGTCTCCTTCCCCCTCCTCTTCGAAGACCCGGCCCAGATCGACCTCGAGCTCCGTGAGATGTCCATTCTCGAGTTCGAAGTCCTGTCCGTGGGTATTGCGCGCTGTCTTGATATTGAGCTTCTCAGGCGTCGCGGACTTCTCAGAGTCGACGTCCCCGGGCGGCGTGTGGCTGATATCGGCTGCCATACTAGTAGAGCTTGGCATTGGCGCAGGAACAAGCAAACAGCTACAGTAGCCAAGACGGCAGCGCCCGGCGCGGCATCGTCGCAGTTATGAAGGGTTGCACCAGCTTGACTCGGCGCGCCTAACGTGTGCCACGGTCTCGTTCCTTATCAATTGGCTCCGGTATCATGCGGACTATTGATAATGGTCCGAGTGCACCTTGACAAAGGTTCTTGGAGATAAAGGTTTCTTCAATCATCTTGGACCCCAATTTTCTTTTCCAAAGACCAACCTCGGCCGGCAAACCATGGCAATGGCCAATCGAGTTCCCTGGTGTTATCTTGGTTTTATCTGTTGCGGGGAACCGATGTCTGGTTCTGGCAGGCGATCAGGGATTACTCTCCAGCGATGGGGTCCGGCACGGCGGGTGTACTCCGTAGAGGGCTCGGAAAACCACGAAAAGTTTGCCGTACTTCCGAGGGCGCACCTCCGTGCGATAAGAGGTAGGCATGGACTAGTACAGTCGCCAAAGGATGCCAGAATCATGTAATAAGCCGCCAAATGTACCTTTTGGCATCATGTCTCATTGGCTAGGATCCAAAGGATTTGATGATCTGAGACAAGGGGGAGCTACACAACAATGGACAAATCAGGTGCGTGGCCAGCAATCATGACAGTTCTTACATGGTACTAATGACCGTGTTTTCCGGCTTCACTAGACCATAAGTTTGCCACTGACCTCCCATTATGCCAAGTACCTTAGTCTGGGCTGTCACTGCATCTTCAAGAGTAGCTATGGGCGCAATGTCATTAGTCATGAACGTGAGCCAAAAGTTGGGGGAGTGAGCGAAACATAAAGTATGGCAGAGAAAGACCACGTGATGTAAGGAAACGTGTAAGTTGGTCGGATAAGGTGAGTAAACGGTAAATAGTTGCCTTTGTCCTTTGAGCTGTGTCGAAGGATGCTTGAAGGCCTGTCAGTATCTTGATTCGGTATACACCCGCGCACACACACACACCTTGTTTTTAAATCTGTTTTTACCTTCCATTATCTGGCTTCGTACAAACAAGGCCCGGCAGGCTTTTTGGCCCCGCGCTGATTGAAATGGCACGTAAGACAAACGTTCATCTGCTGGCGGCAATCTAGCAAATAGTTTGCGATTCAGCTGGCATGTTGGGGGCCTTCTTGAGACGTTTAGGGAATGCGACTGCGTCATAATATGATCCTCCCACGCCGGTCAAGTTTTAGTTGCAGCTTTACGGTGGTGGGAAACATGCCAGTAATGATGCCTCAGCGTGCTTCGCAGCGGCTTGCCCCGCCTTGGTCCGCCTCTATTGCTCTTGTTCAACTGAGCCTAGTCCACTACGAAATATCCGATCCTATTTGCCCCAGTCGCAAGCAGGCTCAAATCTGAAGTGGCACATGTTGCGCCTTGGACAAGGGGCAGCTGTATATTGTTTAGAGCACCCAATGAGCAGCCGAACCTCAGCTACATATAGGTACTCGTATACCCAAAACTATCGTACATAACAGCAGATAATAATAACAGATTCGTTACTATTCAGACTCTTCCTTTGCGCTACAGTAAGTCGTTCTGACCTGCTCGTAAGATCAACCCTAGCTGTAAATTCAACCTGTACTATATAGGCTTGTTTTGAGAGGTGGTCAATTCGTGTTAGCTGAGTGATGCATGGTTCATCCCATTCGTGAGAAGCAATTGCCATCTACTTGAAGTATTTGGTTGCTCCTACTCCGAGTTGGCAGGATAAGACCCAGTGAAGTTCCCAACTCTTTAGTCGGGGTCCCGTCTTGCGAAGTTGTCTAAATGTTTTTTATGGATTGATGAGTGGCTGATTCGATTTGAATTCACTGGGTGTATTTCCCCATCTTTTTAGCGTTGCCGCTGCTGCTTGTGCTGCGGAAAATTAGTAAGATACGCCGTGATGGTTTTGGCCTGCACCTCTGGAGGCTGGTTTGAGAAGGTAGTAAACTGTTGTTGAGTAAGGGATGCGGGGTTGATCCCATTTGTGATAAGCATTTGCTGTGCATGTAAAACATCGGTTGGTGTTCCTATCGTCGTCCTAGGCACCTTTGGTGGCTGAGATGATGTTTTTGATTGCTTTCATTTCTTGTGTCAAATCTCTTGTCCTCACAAGCTTAGGCTGGGACTTGACTCACAATTCTATCGACAAGCTCCTGCAGCTTTTCTTGATGCTGGATTGGGGGCCTTTTCGTGATGCTTCCCAAGGACAGTGGCTTCTTTTGGGCAGTAGAGCTGTGGTACGTGGAAACGTGACCATTGAGGTTGGCGATGCTTCGAAAGACAGACGGATATCCGCAGCCTGGCCAAGTGCAGCGAAGCGCCTTTCCATGAATTTTCTCATGAGAAGTTCTGGCCTGATCCGAAACGAAGCCGGTTGAACGGCAAGTACTCAAACGGCAGAAGTGCGCCCACGAGCCCATATCCTGCTTAAACAGTTGCAGGAGAGCCGGTTCGTCATAATCAGCACGGTTAGTACGAAGCAAACCATCCACCAAAGCGCTGTATGAAGCCAAAGCTTTGTAGATTTCCGATTTTGGTCCATCGGAAGGGTTAGGCTCTGCATCTTGAATCAGTCTTGCTTGGTTATTGTAGTATGTTAGAGGCAGCCCACCTGAACCTCTCAGTATTTGGTCCCAATCGGCTCTTGCTTGCCTTTCCTTCTTGACTATTGCCCATACGTCAGGGTACTGGACCAAAACGGCTAATCGATCCCTCGAAGAAGACATTGCTTCCACCGGGCTGCCGCATGGTCCATACATAGCCTGGCACATTCTAGCCAGTTCGGTGCCGAGTCGGATCATTTCTTGACCATTCACACCCGGAAGCTGCGCTTCGTGTTCCCGATTACGTCCTACCGCGTTCAAGACATGCTCGGTCCAATTTGCTTGCGCATAAGGATAGAATGCGAAGACGCCCCTGAGAATCCTTGACATAGGTGAGGTATGCGGATCTGAATGGCTTGGCGAGAAAGCAATCAGGCCCGCGCGCACGCATGCAAGGCAGGTAATAGCCTGCTCTAGCGCAGCGTCTTTCTCAGTTAAAAACACATCACTGCCTTCTCCCTTGAGAAATCTGTGTCATAGCCATAAATCAGTGTTGCACAGCAGGCGGCCGTAAGCATACGTCACTTACTCTGCCACTGAAAAGTGAATGAACGCCAAAGTAGAGCCGGGCTTCTCCTCAACCAGTAGTTTGAAAGGCTCAATTACCCGTTTTGGAGGAACACCGTTAAACTCCTGCGTTTCGGGTGTGAAGGCAAGGGCTGATTGTAGCTCGCAAAGCCTGATAGGCCTATACGAAAACGCGATCCAAGCTAATGAGGTGGCCATTCTCCGAATAGATTGACGCTCGAGGCCCTTCGTGATCTTATTGAGGATTCTCTTGTAGCTGTGTGAAGATTAGGTCCGGTGTACGCAACAGTAACTTGATGGAATACCCGGGTCACTTACAAGTCGGACAGCTTGGACGGAACACCTTCAATGGCTCGATAAATGTCATCCTTGTGGTAGTAGATCTCGCTATCCAGATAGTCTAAAACCAACCTGGCCCATAGAAACATGCCTGTGTTCGATGAGTGGAAGTTCAATGGTGGTAGACATCGGGGTTGCAAATGCGCTCACCGTTGGACCTCTCCGATATCAGACGGACCAGCTGAGATACCTCATCGGAGTTGAAATCCCAATCTGCAAGTCTTTCGGTGTCCCCTCGAAGTCTTTGGCTAACGTAGGCGTTGATCTGGGCCTTCACATGTCGATCCTCCGTATACAATGACAATGTTGGATAATTCCTGAGCGACGATGCAAGATATGCTGAGTCTCGACAGGACACGAGAATTTTGATGGCTGCGGTACGGAAGACCGTCGACTCTTTTCCTTCGGGTCGAATCGAAACAATTTGTTTGATGAGGGATAGCAGCTTCCCTTGCGTGGATTTGTCGCACTCGTCCAGGCCATCCAGGATGATTTTTATCGCAAAATGCTTACCCGCTTTTGGCGTAATAGCCTGCAGAAGCGTTGTGATAAGTGCTTCGAGAGTCTTGAATGTGGCGAACTTCTTTCCCACGACACAATCGTCGTAAACAAATTCGATAAGATCGCTATCAAGACTTTTGTGCCGAAGGATTTGAGAAACGAAAGATGTCAGAATTCGGTCGTACTGAAGAGATTCCTGGTGCGCGTAACTGCAGAAGTGGCGAACCACGACAAAACTTTGGCCAGTAGAAAGGAATTTCGTCACTTGTGTAGCTATCACACTCTTTCCGGAGCCCGCCTTTCCCTGGAGCCATATTAAGGGGCGCTCTGGTCTGTCCTGAAGCCAGTCTACAAGGGAGCTTGACTTTAAAATCCAGGAACCGGTGCTAGAGTACTTGCGTGGCTCTTCGGTGATGGCGTCGATGATACCTTCTTGCTCGGAAATGACACTGTCGGCCTTGAGCCAGGACATGACAGACTGAAACTGTCTGAGAGTGCTCTGCTTCTCATCTTCTGCCAGCTGTTCCAGCTGCGTCGTGCGCCACTGCTGCAAATCTTGTCTGATCGATTCTACGGCAGTGATGCTATGGGAACTTGCCTCCCGATCTACTAACTCCGCTTGGTGGTCCAGTTCCTTGATGATGTGATCGAATCTCCGTCGAAATCGGTTCCATGAGGTAGAAAAGAATCGTTTCCAACCTAATATTGTGTGAGCCTGAATTCATAAGAGAAACTTGATACGAGACCCTACTCCCTTTGCGAAGAAATACATAGACTTCTTTGTGGAAAGCAACTAACTGGGACAGAAAATTTGCCAAAGATTGCTGAAACAGGATGTTTTGCGCGAATGCGACTCGAAATCGGTCGAATCGAGATAGGGATTCTGCGACACGAGCGTACGCCTTCAGTATCTCTTCAAAAGCTTCTACGTAATCCGCCGAGATCTAATATTTGGAAAATGTTAGTATAGTGACATTTCCACCATAACATAGCAACAGCCTGGGAGTCGGAATCTCATTCCAGTCGGCATTCCAGTCCGAGGCTTCCCACCTGAAGGATGAGTTTTATTGGGGCCCAAATCCACGGGAGATAAGGCGTTCCGTTGCAGAGAACCTCTAATGGCTTGTGGTAGGCTTCGAGGCCTTTGAACAACGAATCTAGTCGTCGCATGTTGCGTGATAGTAGCTTGGCAGCAAGCTGGTTTTCGATCTTGAGGGCAGCCTTCTTGACATCATCAAGCGTTGTCGACTGGAATGCTTCGGAGTCGTTGGGAGAGATGACCTTTTCAAGCTCTTGAAAGGCATCACGCACAGTGGCCTGCGCGGCCGAAATGATTCCCGGGTTTGGAGACATTCCGTCACGGACATTTGGTATGAAGGAGCAGAGAACAGCAGCGCCAGGGGAATGCTGATAATCCTTTATCCCTTTCACAAGCAAGGGAAAGGGGAACAGGCTGTAAAAAGGGAAAGGGGATGATGCCTATTGGTACTGCGAGCTGTATAATTGAGGCGCCGCTGCGGCTCAGCTGCAACTCGTGGCTTCACGCCAACCAACCAGCAAAAGCACTGCCACAGGCAAGGCATATCCGCAAGCCGGTTGGTTGTCACGTTGTCAACCCTTCTTGTAGCGGTCAATGTCATGTTTCTGTACTACTAGGCAAGGTGTCCTTATATTACGTTCATCCGCATTTCCAAGTTCTCCGTTATTTTTCACCAATACACAGCCTCTCCCACATCACTTTTTCATTCTGGGCAGACAAGCGGTCGATTCTTTTGCAATCTCACTAGATGACTTAGAAAACGGGAAGACAAGACTATAGACCGTCATCTCCAGCCTTAACGCATGGAGCCGTGGCAAACCATGGTCTGGGATGAGGGGCCGTCCCATCCAGAGCCATGGGAACCAAACCGTCTCCAACCGCCAACCAATTATCCCAGTGGTCATCGAGAGACCAACAAGTCCACAAATCTTCATAATCGTCGCGAATCGAACAGCCTGCTTCCATATGATGGATATTCATGGCAGTCGGCATCCTCACCACTCCCCGCGGACGACCTATCACACAAATCTAACGTATCCACAGCGCAGCCATTCCAATACAACCCATATGTTGCTGCGGCTGATACAATATGGCCGCCACAGCCTTTTTGGTTGACGCACCCAACTCAGCCATTCCAAAGCGACTCGTACGCTGCCGTGGGAGTACATGAGCCCTGGCCACCTGAACAACATGGCACGATGAGTCAAACTGCCATACCCTCTCTGAACACTTATGACGTTCACGCCCCGGCATACATATCTCACACCCATGACCTTGGCTTCCAACTGGATGCCGCAGATGTTGGTATTTTCCCGCATCCGAGTGGCTCCAACATAGGAATGTATACAATGAAGCAATCTGCACAGCAACCCTTTGATGTGAGTGGTCATGGGGAAACTAGAGCTTACCAAACCAAGCTGATTGTACATCTAGTCCCCGGGCTCTTCGGCGTCTATGCTTGTTGACAGGGCCAGTCCCTCGCCTTGCAGTCCTGAGGATCAGGGAGATGAAATTGTTTGCTTTGGTATGGTAAGTACCGATAGAAGAGCCAAAGACACAAGAACATGTCACACTGACCATGGCCGCTCTTTCAGATTACGGGTATTGATGCTACGATTCCCAAATGCGAAACAGTTCATTTCGACACCGACCTTTCGGCTTCCCTAAATTCATCTTCAACATTCCATTTGCATGGCAATTCCCAAAATCAGGGAGTTATAGACACAAACAATGTCGAGATGATGAACGTTCTATGCAAATCACCGCACGTCGAAATGGAAGCCCACTGCAGTATTCGCGATGAATATTCAGTAAAAACCAAGAAGAGAAAACATGGCCAGGAGCAGCCATACCACTGCACGCTCTCGATCATCCTGTACGGACCTCTTACTATGTTCAACGAAGTCGGCACCTTCTTTGAGAAGTGGGACGTGTATCTCCAGAATCCAAGCAACTGCGCACGTACTGTGAAGTACTGCAATCCTCATCACCTGTCGTGGACGGATTTGGAAACGAGTGCACTCACAACGGATCTCAATGACGAAACTCCTCCCGGCGACCCCCAGATGGAGACTCTTGACTCAGCTCCTGATGTTCTTGAAATTCTAAACTCAGAAGAGGTCCTGGATGAGACCGAACAGCCACATGGTATTTGTACACCACTGGTTAAGTAAGCGCTCGACAGTCGATTGGCCAACACGTGCCATACTGATTTTGATGACAGACACCAGAAACAAGCACTGAGCTTCATGACGCGAAGAGAGACAGCCCTTTTCCTATCAACTGACAAGAATGGCCTCTGGGAGGCCCGGCAGAATTGCGGGGAAACCCTGTGAGTAACTTGCTGAATATGCCACTATTGTGACTGACAGACAAAGTTTCATAAACAAGGTTTCCGGTGCTATCAGCAAGAAAGAACCGCCAGTTTTCCGCGGAGGCGTTCTGGCTGATCCAATGGGTCTTGGTAAAACCCTAACCATGATTTCACTCATTCTTTCGGCCTTGGAACGTAAAGTTGCGAGACCTTCAAACATCTCGTCGCAGGGGACACTCGTTGTACTCCCACTCCCGTGTGAGGTTAAACCCAGGCCCTTTGATGTACCTGTTTTTTAACTGGAAATACAGTACTGGATGTGTGGGAAGATCAGTTGAGATGGTAAGCGATGTCTTAAAGCTCTTTCGATGTGGTATGCTTATCTTGGTGTCAGTCACGTCAGGAAAGGCGCCATCTCGTGGTATCGTCATTATGACAAACTTTGTGCGACAAGTATCAGCACATTGGAGCCATACGACGTAGTTCTTACAACATACGACACTGTGATGAGTGAGTGGAAAAGATGCTTTTCTTCAGGTTTCCAACGACCAGCGCTCTTCTCTACGTAATTTCTTAGTAACGAAGAGGTCCAAAAGAGGCAGGAAGGCGATAAAGGTAATTAATTGCGCAAACGCCCGGGCCGAGAGAACAAGATTCGCCTTGGAAATGTTTAGTCAAAATTCTAGTAGAGGGCTCTCTAGGAAGGTACCTTTGCAATTGAAATAGTGTATCTGGTCGACAGATATTGCAGGAGTATGTTTAGCGACTGTCGCGAGAAGTCAACAACCAGGAATGTCAAGATCAGGAACAGAACGCTTCGATGGCTGAGGATGAACGCTAGTGACTTGTAGACATGTCCGGAAAGACTTTGGAGTGTTCTGCGAAGACCGAAGTCGTCTGAAAGGTCTTGTCTCTCTGGTTCGGTTTCACTCTCTTCATCTTGATGCAGGGTTTCTGGAATTGTGCCAGCAAGGATGGCCGTGATGACGGTGCACAGTACGAACATTAGCAGGTTTCGCGGGGACAAGGTCGAATGATTACCCAGCCCTATAATAATAGGAAGCCAAAGACTGTTTGCCATTAAAGCTGACCCTATGACTGGCCCGGTGAGTTCGGCAACAATCAGAGCGGCCTGACTATAGAAGAAGACGTTGGACCTGAGATTCGGACAATATTAGCATGGAACACACCTTCTCAATCGTCTCCTGACTTACCGGTACTTTTCTGGCGATACATCCGTGATAATCATCATGGATACCGCGCCTGTTACCGTGCTCCCACCTCCGATAACGAGGAAAAGGGAGGACAGCCAGACAAGTCTAAGAGGCAATTCGAGCCAACCTGCACGTTGTGTCAGTCAATGATACTGTGAGATGCGATGGCCTGCGATATTGCCACCTACAAACAAAAAGGATCCAGCAGGCGGCCAAGACCTGACCCAAGACACTGAGGAAGAGAACCCGCCTACGACCCTGCTTATCAGCAAGAACGCCATACCAAATGGCCAAGATCAAGCCGGGAATGCCGTCGAAGAATGTCTGCCAACCAAATATTTGCGCCACAACATCTTGAACGGCAGGTTCTTTGCACATTTCTTCAGAAGGCTTTCCGACGGTGTCCGCGCCGTCGTTTTTGTAATACTGGAGGCAGACAATATCCTCGAACAATTGTGTTTGAGGAGCCAAAGACATGCAATCGCCAAGGCCATCGATGAACAACATCATGGCAATTACAATAATGGGCCTCCAGTAGATGGTGTCCGCATGTTCACCTTCGGGTTCATGTCTAGAGGGCCTAGATTTCTGACTCCCGCCTGTGCAACCCATTTCGGAACGAGAGCGATTGATTGATTGAGGAGCTTCCCAGGGTCGAATCGCGGCCTTTTCCAGATGCTAAGGAGAAGTTGATGAGAGTGGAGGGGAAATGGACTGGGGCAACACAGGCTGGTAAGAAGCCTATATAAACGCCGAATATGGCAGCTGTATTGGTGGCGACATGGATAAGTCGATAATGTTATGCAACCGGGGCTCTTTCGCGACTCTGCGAAAGTGCAAAGGGACCCTTGAGCCGGTATTTATGTGGCATTGTGCAAATCGTAGGGGAATCCCGCTTCCACATGAGATTGACGGGTGATAAATCCGTTTCTGGCTATCTGCACACAATGAACGGGGCGGAATTTAATGCAACCAACAGGGGCAACATACACAGCCAGCAGATACAGAAGAGAACATAAGTTCCCGGCATGCCCCAGCTGGTCGCTTGAGAAACAATCAATGCGTAAGTCCCATTTTCGGCCATGGTAGCGTTGCTCTTTGAGCCCATGACCTTCCGAGTGTGGCAATCGGGTGCATCTTGATATGCTTGGCTACAGCAACCCGAGTCTTCGGCTCTCGAAAGTAGGCTTCAAGATCAGGGATTAAATCCTGATTTCATCTAACCCCGGCATGTCTTTAGGCCACAGGCGGTACGGGGCACACCTTCCGGATCCCGAGTGTGACTGAACGGCCCTTGGGTGCTTGGTCAGATTCCATGTTGGAGAGAGCAAGATACGGTTGCAATGGTGAACGTGCTTCCATGAAAGCCACTCATCCAGCATTGAATGGTCGGGCTGAGACCTCCCAGATGTAGGCGCAGTGACGGCGGTGGTAATTAATAGTCGTCAACCATGAGGGCTACTTTGTGCTCTCCGCGATTCATAGCTTGGTCTGGCATTTCGTGCTGGGCGTCGATATCCTAGTACCACGTCTGGAACCCACTGTTGGATCAAGGTATCTTATCTACAGCTGTTGGCTCCCGCCTGCGCCAATTTAGCCTATTTCGCCAACCGTTGCGATGATTAGCCCGACGCCCGCCATGGCCATTCTCACCGCCGCTGAACCAACGAGGAAACCTGATAGGGCGGACCAACAGCCTGTGTGCCCTGTACAAAGGAAACCATTATCACTAGTGCGCATGGAGAGAGCCTTGCGGGTGCTGGCTGCTTGCCACATCCGGCTAGGCTTCATCAGTCAACCGTCTTGACTTCGCCAGTGGCTCCCCCGGGGTTTAAACAAAAGTACCGTTAAAACTATTCTGGCCGGATCGGTTACCGAAAGTTGCGACCGGCGATGAGCTATGCTCTGTACACCCGCACGTATTCGTGACCCTGGGCATTGGATATCGTTATCAAGCCCCCATTGAATCAGAGAGTTCTATGGTATGCATATGCATTCGGCTTCCCTGGCCCCTGGGCAACCCTCGTTCTCGTGTTGCTAATTATCCAATCTGGTGTCGGCCTGTAGCTCCTGCACTCAACATATTAGCCATGCTATCAAGTCTCCAATTCAAAAGCGAATTTGAGTCCATCGCCATCCACCCGCCATGAAATCTACTATTACCGCAGACCATGTCTTTGGGCCTGCCGTACAGAGTTGCCGTTCTGATTTTGACTTCACGCTTCTGTTTTATGACTCCGTCCTAAGCATTCTACCCCCATCTGCGCTTATAATCTTGGCATCGATACAGATTATAACACTGGTTCGCCAGCCTGCCATTGCATGTTATAACTGGCTGTATCATCATGAGTAGACGAGTCGAGGCCCTCTCTGGCGCGAAGTTGATGAGATTGGGGAGGTTTGACAAGACTTAGGCTATCTTCCTGCTATCACAGCGTTGCAACTGGCTCTACGTATCCATAAACACCGTGCTGAGGACGTCAAGACGGCTGCGTAAAACCCAGCCGCTACCCTTGGGTTCGCCTCCACTTGCACTCCCTCCCTATGTACTCTCCTCCAATGCGCATGGGAAATCGTGTCGCCCCCCGTCCCTAATTACGGCCTACTTACTCATTTCTATCTTGAGGAGAATCGCCCGTGTGATGACATACCTCCTCATGGGTGGAACCATCGGTGCTGCTTTGACAACTGCGGACTGCCTTGTGCATCTTGGAAGGGCAGAAGATGTTCGACACTTATCCCGATAGCAACGAACCGAAAGTTTTCAGGGCCGGTCAGTCTGACATTCTTCATTGGCCCGTATAGCCTCTTCCATACTAGCTACAGACGGGCCTTCAACGCCACAGATATGGCCACGATCAGCAGCCCACTTGACGCAGACAGCACATATGTTCCACAGGTTCTGGAGTGTGGCAGAAGGTCCAACTGGAAAGTTTTTTTCTCTGCCTATACCTGGAAGACTATACCTCTGGCCACATGTAGCCGATTCTGGCAACGGCTTTGCTCTCCAGACATTGACGCCTCTGTTTGTATACGCTGGCGCCAGTCATTCTAAGATTGGCGGTTAATACCGGCATCACATTCTCATCACCTTCTGATGCCTAGGCCTGCCTATTGCACTGCTACAAATAGGTTGTGTTTTTTACAGTACAGTTTGTTCATTGCTAAGATACTAATGAGGGTATGGGTAGTAGTCTATAGGACAAAGAGAAAGAATACACTATTTCTTGTGGGCGCGACTCGGATGAGCCCCATCCCGAGTGCGCGGGCCAGAAGACAACATCCTTCAGGCGGGGGCTTATGCCACAAGAGTCCATCAGGCGAAAAGCAGAAGCCGCGTTTCCTCAATTCCTTAGTTGGGCATTCCCCAGCGGGGGGCGTTGACGATGATGCCAGCCAAGCAACCGGAGATGATACCGGCCGTGGGGAGGGTGATGATCCAGCCCATGTAGATCCAGGCGACCATGCGCCAGTTGATGGAGCGCCATGTACCGGAGCAGAGACCGACACCGACGGTTGCACCGGTGATGCACTGGGTGGTCGAGACGGGAAGTTCTGTCTCAGGGGTCAGCGGCAAGGTATCAGGGAGCGTTCGCAGCGTGAAGAGAACTTACTAAGACGCGTAGCCAGAATGATCGTGATAGCGGCACCCAGCTCCATGGAGAAACCACGGGCGGGGGAGTGGAGGGTCAGACGGTTGCCGAGGTTGCGCATGATGTTGTAGCCGTAGGTCCAGATACCGAGGGCGATACCGGCACCACCGAAGCAGAGGATCCAGATGGGGACCTCGGACTTGCTGCCGGACAGGACGCCGGTGTGCCAGATCTGGAAGATGGTGGCGTAGGGGCCGATGGCGTTGGCGACGTCGTTGGCGCCGTGGGTGAAGGAGGCGGTGCAGGCGGTCATGACTTGCATGAAGGAGTAGAGGTATTCGGCCTTGTTGTCGTAGTGCTGGACGCGGGCGTGCATCTCCTCCAGGTCGCCGGTGAGGACGCTCTCCTTCTTCTGCATGTTGATGATGTCCTGGTCGACACCGGACAGGAAGACCTTCTTGAGCATCCAGAAGAGGACGGCGCCGTTATACCAGGGGCCCTCGGGGCGGGGGCCGACAATGGGCTTGTGAACGTAGTCATTATTGCGGGGAGTCGTGGTTGCAGAGTCGGCGGAGTCTTGGACGACCTTCTTTTCACCGTCGGCAGAGCCGGACTCAATGTCGTTGCTGTGCGTCTGAGCGACGACACCGCCACGGGAAGCCTCGAGCTCCTCTTTTGTCATGTGACCGGCGTAGAAGTCGCGGATACCACCGGACGTGCCCTCGGGCTGGGCGGGGGGCTCGGGGCGGCGGAGCAAGAGAGGGCCCTGGAAGACGTGGTACCATCGCAGTTCCCAGTCGTCCTTCACCACCATGCGGTACAGCCAAGGAACGAAGAAGATGGTGATGAGGAGACCCCAGGCGGCACCGACACCAATGATCATACCGGCAGTCTCGCCGTCATTGAAGCTGACCTTGATGGAGCCACCCTTCCAGACGATCAACATAGTTAGGAGAGAGGCAGTGATTGCGAAGTAGAAGGGTACGGAGAAAAGACCCTTCATGACGGGGTTCTTGCGCAACATGATGCCGTACTTTGTGATGGAGAAGATGATGGCGCCAAAAGCTCCAGAGAGTCCAGGGGCGATGATCCAGGCCAGGAAGACGGAAACGACACCAGAGTCGATGCTGCCGCTCTTGGAAACCCAGTGAATGTTCTCAGCACCGGTGAGCGCGACACCCATGCCGATGACACCGCCCATAATGGAGTGGGTGGTGGAGACGGGGAGACCGATCTTGGTGCAGATAGTGAGGTAGATAGCGGAGGCGGTTACAGCACAGCACATGCCGAGCATTAGGAGTGCCGGATCGTTTTCGAAGAGGTCGATGTCAACGATCTTGGGGTATTTTAGTCAGCTGACGATCTGATAACTACCTATTTGGGGGGCTCCCTGCTAACCTTGGTACGGATGGTGTCTGCAACACGAGCACCGACACCGACAGAACCGACAAACTCGAGGATGGAACCGAGGGTCATGGCTTGAATGTAGGAAATGGAGCGGGACGAGACCGAAGTGGCCCAGGAGTTGGCGACATCGTTGGCACCTACGAGCAAGCAAGGGTTAGAGTTTACGATGCAGAGGCTGAGGACGGGCTCATGGGCGCTTACCGATATTCCACGCGTCGAGGAAGGCGAAGATGGTACCGATGGCGAAGATGTAATCGTACTGATGGAGAATCGCCATCTTGTCGGCGTTTAGCGCAAGGGCGCGGAGACTCGATCTAGTCTAGGGATGTCGACGATGATTGAACGAAAGTGTCGGACTGAGAAGCTATAGTGCTTCAAGACTATTTAGAGTACAAGGGATGGGCAGGAAGAGATCGAAGACCCTGTTTTTGGCGCGGAAGACAAGGCCGGGTAGGGGATGATGTTCGAGAAGTCGACATGGAAGCGGAACAGACGTGATCGGGAAGATGCAAAGGATATATACCAGATGGAGGGGCGATCAAGACCAGATAACGGCCCACCTGAGAACACCACCCTCCAGAGATGTACATGCTCTGCCCTCCCTCCTGGCCACATCTGTGGCCAGGATCATGCAGGGTGTGGTTCTCTCGGGCGGCGTGGGCGAGATGGGGGCAGACCAACATCGGCAGAGGCTGGGCAAGACATTGACTGACAAGAGCAGGCAGGCTGGATTCTGCAAAGCGCAAGAACGCTGGGCGAGAACTCTTGCCACATCCCATCACCCCCAAGCGCGGCAGACCCGTCAATGTACCTCGATCAAATTTTACACGGGTGCCTCCCGAGGGTGCCTTGGCTTTGGCGCAGCCGTTCGAGGCAGGTTTGTCCCGTTTGGGATCAGGGCGATGGGAACCGTGGTCGACGTTGATGCCTCTTCAAGACTGCCTATTTTAGTGGTCTGATGAGGTTTTCTGACGATAGAACCTAGCGAATTGCTGCCATAGTCTTGCGACTGAGGGCATCTCATGCTCGAACGGCCCTGTACATCGTCTTGATTCCCATTGTAAGAGCAGACTCCGTGTCTGGCTTGAATGTTGTAAGTTCCAATCCGTATGCCTCGACCGGGCAACAGGGTGCGGTACGCCGCATGAGAGTGGGGGCGTTCTCGGTGGCAGGAAACGGATACCCAGGTCGAGCGCCTGAGAACCGGGTTGGGCTGCTTTGAGGTTGCTTTGCATGGGGCGGGAGGAAATAGGGAACAATGGCCGAGATGCAAAAGCACAGGCAGCAACAAGACAGAGTCTTGCTCTTACCACGTGCCATTGATAGGCCAAAGTGCTTGGTGAGGTTGCATTGTCAGAGCCAGGCAAGCTCAGCTCGTTCGTCGCCAAGGGGGGAGATATTGGCACGGCCGAGGTGGACACGGGGTGGATCGGGGTGACGAGCTCGTGTTAAGTGAGATTTACCAATGAGCCAATAGTTAAGGATATAACAAACATGTTTGACTTCCACTTCGGCTTTCTGGTGCCGGGGCCCCGGAGGTGATGGGCGTCGTGTAGCTAGCAAAGCTCAACCATGGCATACGGCGAGGACAACGAGTACGAGGATATCGACAGGACATTGTAGAAAACCCCATCAAGCATACGGAGGGGGACTACAGTCGTGGGTTCCGTATCTTTGACTTACGAGTAGTGCGCAGTTATCCTTGTTGAACATTGGTAGTTGTACGCACCTCATTTGTCCGAAGTGTTTACTTAAAATTGATGAGCAAGGAAGCTGAGAGGGACGGGGAGGTATCCGTAGTCGGCGGGACGCCTTCCCCAAAGAAGCCACCGAGACCCGCTTCGTGGCGGGGGCATCTCTAGCGACTTGGCGCGCGCCAAGCGCCAAGCGCCAAGCGCTGTTCTAGTGGGAAGGAGCACACAAAGCTCACTCTCAGGGAAAGTGCGGCCCCACTCCCATTCCCCCGTGACTGCCGAATCACCGCCGCCAATTCCACCACGTGTTGGTCTCCGTCCCTTCTTGTGGATATGCGGACTCTCCCGGCCGCATCCCCCGGACGCTCTCTTCTTCGAGTCTTGGACATCGCAACTGAGTCGCCGACACCCTCATCCTGACCATCCCCCCAATCGTTCGAATTCCCTATAAATCGTGCTGCCTCCGCCAAGCAGCCAAGCAGCCAAGAGTTCTCTGATGCCTCCAGCTTCGCTCCGTCTGCTCGAACCAAACGTCGAATTCCAGCAGCACCAGACTCTGACTACGCCCCACGACTCGAATCCTTCGTCCCGCCTGCTGAGCTTCGCCTTATTCGTCCCTCGTCCCATCCTTGTCCGGGAGCCCTCTCCCAATATTACCCCGATCTAGCTACATTCCCGGTTCCTCCTACCTGCCGCCTTCCGCCACTCACGTCCACCCGTTTCCTCTCCCTTGCCCAATCCAGTCGATCAACCGACCTCTCTCTCGCCATAACCACGAAAGGCTGACGACCATCTCACAAGCCATGCATCGCCTTCGTTGCCGTTACAGCGCGTACCCGAGCAAACACTTGGGATGATTGGGTCCCTCCGTGGTATTACCGGATCGTCTCTGTGGACCACGTACCGTCACCCCGGTGTTGGCTGCCACATTCGCGAAGAAGCCCAAGCAAATGCCAAGCCGATTCGACCCTTTCCCGTTGGCGAATCACATTTCCGCTCCGAAACCCGTGTTCTTCTTTCACAGGCCCTTGTCTGGGCTGTGCGCTTTTGCGTCGATGCATCTTGGCTCTGCCAGGGCCCGAGTGCTTCACAAACCTGCCTCCTTGGCCAAGAGTCTTCATTGCTCAAACGTAACGAGTGACCGACGACACGATCTGACCCGACGCTGGCCCGACAAAGCAGCTAGATACCAGGGTCTGCGGAATGGGACTATCTAAAGAACTTTTAGCATCATGCGGGCCCCAAGAGGTCGGTTTATAGGCTCCCTGGGTCAGACGAGCTGCACTCTTCCGGATCTCACCTACTGCCGCATCAGCTGCCCTCGCGATTTGTGGCGAGATGGTTTTTCACTGCCAAGTGGCTAGCCGCTCGTCCTGGCATCCAGGACAGCAAAATTTTGCCTAATCTGGCACTTGTTCGTGAGTAGCCAACACAATCTAACGACGCTCTTGTCAGTACATGTTGGACCTTGGAGACACTGCCGGCCTGTCAAATTGGCAGGCACATTCTTTCGTCAATGACGAAAATAACTGCCACTCCCCGCAGATGATTGGTAGTCTAACATCCTGTAACTGCGCACGTCAGTGTCCATCACGGCTATGCCGTCTTGTCGTCCGGCCTCAGCTTTCCGATTCGGCGAAACAGCTGACTGGGGTTGAAGACTGACAAGAGACCTCAGAGTCTCCTGAACCCGTCGTTTACCGCACGTGGTAGGCAGCGTTGACATCGAGATTGCGGTCTTCGGCTCCTTTGCCACATTCCTCCCATAATTCTTTTCAAAGGACCAGATCGTGCAGTTGGCTTTCTCTCGGACGAGGAAAGAAATAACTGACTAATGGAATCGGGACAATGCTGCATAGTAGGAGTCATGCTTATTCCTTCTTTCCGTCATTTTCTGAACTATAAGACGAAGTCCCGGGAAGCCGGTTCTCCAGCTTCTGTATGCGGCCTGGATTATCTTCTTTCTTGCCCACATTCCTCCCGACGGCATGGAAACATCAAACGTTCGTACCGACTTCACGGCACGCCTTATGCCAGGGGACTGCAACCTGACGTTGTGCCCCGGTTTTTTCACTCTTTCAGCGTCGTCTGGGAACCTTGTGGCCGCCAGTTATAGTAACCTCTCCTGGGCACGAATGATCCGTCGGCGATTCCGTTGGTGTGGTAATCCCTTCCTTCGGCAGCCATCCATGTGGTGAATCCAAGGACCTCGGCCAATGACTGCTGCTTGGCAGAGATCCGCCTACAACCACGAATGAGAACTCAAAACTGACAGTTCTTTGCTCTGGACGCTTAGACGCGGTAGTAGGTTTGCACTTTTTACTGCCGAGACCCCACTGCTTCCCAGCTATGAACACGTGCGGCGACGAAGCTCACGCCATTTACATCATGAGGGCTTGCTCCCGTGCGTGGATGATGCAGTTATGACTTACTTCCTGATGACACAAGCGTAGATCGCGCAAGAGCACGCAGTGGTGGTTTTAATGTTGACTCGGATGGATATCACTTCCAGCAACTGTAGAGTCACAGTGCGCCCCAATACGGCTTGCAGAGCCAAATGCGTTGTCCTCGATACTTATACCGAGCTAAGGATCTCCGGTTCACTTCGTGTCCGACGCAAGCCAGCCGCTTTTTGAAATGCTGGTATGGACTGCAGGGCAGCCGCATTCGCTCCAGTTCTCGAAGGACCTAGAGCGTTGTAGGGGCTCGGCTGGAGCCTCGTTCGTCTCGTGGGGACGAGGCTTTTCTTGTCTTCAACATGGCTCAGACAGCAGCACCCTAAATGATGGCAGTGATCTCCCTTCCACTACTTTATGACCTTTACATTTCCACTTCCAACAGCTCTCACACCTATGGTACCCAAAGTTCTCCTTGTTTTCCACAATTCTTTCATCGAAGCTTTCTTGAAACCTCAAGTATTTAAAGCCTGTTCTGCCAGCCATTTTAATTTCGAAACTTTCAGCCGAACGATACTCATTGTTGTTTCCTCCATTCTTCGTCCAGTTGAATGATTACTACCTGAAGTCACAAGAAGTGTAAACTACTAGAACTGGTTTGTCACAGCTCATATGAAAAAGTCGAACCAGAGCAGATGGATCGTGGCAAGTACACGACGAATCCTCCACTCCCGCCGGTTCTCTTCCATCGCCCGTGCTCTTTGCGAATCGCTAGACATGGCGTTATTGGCAAGAGATGTCATCGTTTTGGTTGATAGGAACATGGTTCCCTCCTTCTCGTTCCAGCAAACCCAGAGAATGGCCCCAGAACACGGGCCAGATCAGCATAGCAGCTTTTCGCATTCACGGCCCTTGAGGTTGGTCGTGGTCAACAGACGTATGTGCACGAATCTTATGCGACAAAGATAGGAGCTCGTGCCTAAGAATCTCTATTTCGAGATTTTCAACCTCTGTGCTAGTAATCCACGTCTGAAAGTGGCTTATTGTGTCTTCCATGAACGTTGATGAGAAGTTCAATTTTGCGGAAGCTTAGCACATCTTTCTCGACTAGCTTATACGGTTTGTGATACTAGTTTGAAATCAGTATTGAAGAAAGACCGGAAGAATCAGATAGCCATCAGCCTTACATATCTTCGCTGCGTGCATTCTATGCAGAATGTTTAGGCATATTATGTTTGTCATTAGTAACTTAGGATAAGCTAGCTACATAAAATGGTATATAAATTTAACTACAAGAGCTTCAATCAAGTTATCATCCCCATACGATTAATTATAAGACCTGCTAACCTTGTAGCAGTCAACGTTGCAGCACAATGCTATCCTTCAGTTAGACTCTACCCTTGGCATTGAGCTCCTGTAAGAAGACGGTCGTTTTGCAAGAAAAGCCGCATTGTTTGGCCCTCTTGTCGTTCCTCCGACTGAGAATCCTCGCAAGGGAGATTCTCAGGGCCACAACCCGAACTTAATGACTAATGCCGGGGATGAAAGGAAAGTCAGGGGTGCGATGGACCAGGGGACAACGGGGTGGAATCATTGACTGGGTGCTTTCTTACTCCACAGAAGATTGGTCCCATCTTGCTGAGGCTATAAACAGATATGAACATGCAACAGATCAGTTTAATTAGCAGGCCAGTGAGCTGTCGACGACACACGCGCGAATCCTTTGGTGTTTATAGTCAACGCCCGGCTTCTCCACAAGAAGACTACCCAAACGAGTGGCTTGCTTTATTCTTCGGGAATGTAGGTCGCATTGTGGCAGCGCAGAAATGGCGGGCTTTACAGACTTCTGCCATAAATTAAGTTCAGTGGTTTCACTACGATCGTTGCCTTTCGGGCACGTCTATGTGGGGCCGGCGTCTTGCGACCTAGCAATTCGGCGACCTCATATAGGCAACAGCTTCCTACTAGTGGAACGGCATCCGCTGATCGACAACAGCCCCCGGTTTTAGCCTCGACAATATCGTGAACATATTCTGCAGTGTTGAGAAACACTGAACTGCAGGCAATATGTCTACTTTTCATTGGACAAACTGCGAATGTTTTCAGTTGATTGCGAAATTCAAATTTGTGTTCACGCACTTTGCAACTAGGTAGAAAAATGCTGCTGAATGCATGAAAGGCAAACCTCGGACAGTATGAACATGGTCATTCCGTTTCGTTAGCACCCGCGGGAAACAGCAAGAAGGGATAATCAGGCATCTACGAAGCCATACTCCACTAGGAGGACTTATCTGAAGAGGGATCGTCAAACGGTTCAATCCTTTCGGGGTCCATTGAATCCTTTCAAGGTGATTTCGAAATCCTTCAGAATGCCTTCACCGAAGTTTTATCGTCCTTCATGGGAGAACATGCCTCTGTTCTTGTTATCGAAAAGGTATAAGTATCGAGTAACATCTCTCTACAGAAATCGAAATTTTACTCCATATCACACACTCATCCAACAACCATCCAACACTGTCCTCAACTCTCCTTCAGCAGACTCTCTACAACACACTACTCAAAACTACAAGTGCGTCTTCCATCTCCTTCATCCCCTTTCTGTCCGGCAACTACAAGAAGACACTAACACTTCGCGATAGCCAACTTCACTCCTGTCAAAATGCAGACTACCTTTGCCTCCGTTCTCGCCGCGGCCGCCGTTCTGGCCTCCACCGCAAGTGCCTTCTCCATCACCAACTGCGTCACCGGGCAGTACAAGAACTTCGGACAGGGCGGCAACGGCAAGTGCCAGAACTTCAACGCCGGCAACTCCCTCACCTACGACAGCAACAAGGGCCTGACCCTGACGGCCTTCCAGGGCACCGACTGCCAGGGCGCCTCGTTCACCACCACCGTCCAGAACGCTTGCCAGGGTGCTCCCTTCAACGTCCTGTCTGTCATTGCCTCCTAAGCGGATTTATGGCTCATATGGCCAGGGCCCAAGGGCTTGGAGGGACGCCTCCGAGACTCACAGGTCGATACTGGCGATCAGGAAGAGTGTGACACACAGGACTTTTAGTTGGAAATTGTTTATTTGGATTCAAATCACTGGAGCTTTTAACTTCTTCATAGTCGTGATTTGCCTTGAATTGGGCACATGGACTAATACAAATCTTTTTGATTGAACAATCTTCCGTGCAAGCTCTCGCTCATGACAATATGGAGAGCGATCAAAGTCCTCTCTTCTTATCCCTCTTGATTTTCCCCTTTTCTGTGGGTTCTTGTGTTCTGCGAAGTGCTTTCTGTAGGTCGATTCTGAAGGCTATCAATGGTTTTGTAGTCTTATTGGCTATTGGCTTCTCAAGAATCATTCTCGCTGGAAAAGAGAGTAACTGGTGCCTAAATTCGAACAAGCGCACTAACTAGAACTTAATTAGAAGCAGAAAGGAACTATTCGGTTTTATATATGACCTTAGGCAGCCTAACATTTATATAAGTACTGTTGAGAAATAGATTAGTTATAATTGTTGTATCTTCGAAGGGATAGGAGGCTGAGGGCGTGTCCGCCTTCGCTATACGTCTGGTCGCCCTAACCATAAAGCGTGATAGTACTTTTCCCTTGTTAATCCATAATATTCCCTTCTTGATGGTCCAATCATACCAGGGACCGGACACGACGGGCGTCCAGGTAATCTTCTCCGCCCAAGCTCTCGCCGAGCTGCCAGGTTCGGTTTAAGATGACGATGTCATTTGCACTGGCATAGCATGTGTTGCCCCTGAAATTAGGCATGATGATGTGTCTTATCCCTGCGGTGAGGACGGCTTACAGAATATGAGCCTGATGGATCGCTGCAGCGGGAAGGCTTCATCGATGGAGGCTCGGGGCAATGGTTGTCGAATGCCGCTGTGGGTGCTGCAACGTCTGTGTAGTTGAATGTTTTGACATGTACATTTGGAAAGACTGCGCCTGCCCTACCGGATTGAGTGACGAGTGTAACCTCAGTCCGGCTTCCAGTCGAGCTGGTATGAGGGCTTCTCCCCAAGCACCTGTGCCATGGATAGGTCATCTATGCTACTTGGGAGAATAGATTTTGAATTACACCAGGGATAGCAACTCTCTTGCCTAGAGACATTTTATCTACGGAGGTCCCCTTAGATTCCATTGACTGTGCAATGTGAATGTAGGTTGAAATAACAGATTGAGATGAGGAGGCTGGTCCAATGGAATCGTGTGCCATACGGTGTAAGTACAGGCGCTCTGCAAGCCTACTATCAGATGAATTACCAAGCCCTCACATAACAATACGCAAATATGTATTTCCTCTTCTGATTCAAGAAACAAGTGAGATGGTGCTTGCAAATCTTTATTCAAATCCACACCGTTTTACTTGTGCTCAACGTCATCCTTTTCCTTCTCCCCTGAGGTCGACGTCTTGTCTAAACCGCTACCGGGCCTAACGGCACCAGATTTCATGGCCTTGGTCATCTCCTTTGCAACCTTAACCGGGTTGCGACCGGACGTGAAGAACTCGTCGATTTCCTCTAGTCCGAAGTTACTGGTCTCTGGGTAAAAATAGTAAATGACAGGAACAAAGACGAAGTTGGTGACCATGAAAATCAGGTACGCCTTCCACTGCAGGCGATTGATAATGATTGGAGTGATCATAACGACGAAGAAGTTCCACAACCAGTTGGAGCTGATGCCCACGGCGGTACCACGAGTTCGAGCGTGGAGGGGGAGGATCTCGGGAACGACGACCCATGGGACACAGTTCATACCCATTCCGAAAATCAGATTGTAGCTTTGTCTACGGTCAGTCCTCGGCTGGCTGCGAATGTGATGAGTGGCCACTTACAGGAAAAAGAATGCGACTGAAGCCGAAGCGCAAGCTTGACCGTTTGCGAGTCCGACTTGAGACAACAGTATCGAAATCATGAGCATGCAGAAGCCAAGTCCAGCGCTTCCCCACATCATAGTGTTGCGGCGGCCCATCCGATCTAAGGCGAGGGCTGGCAGTATGGAGCCGAACATGAACATCATCTGCACGCAACCTCCGATGATCTGGGCCATGTGAGCTGTCATACCGACATTCTGTACCAGGACCGATGGAATGTAGTAAACAACCAAGTTGATGCCTCCAATCTGGTTCATGAACTGCGCACCCCATGCTAGGAGAACACGATGTCCGGTTTTGAGGCGGTCGTTCCTGAAGATGCTGATCCAAGAGGACGACTTCTTCTCTGCTACCTCTAACTCGATAGCTTGGTGTATTGCGTGAACTTCTGTTCGGATGTACTCGTCGGTCGGTTCTTTGTCGAAAACGTCACAGAGAACTTGAACTGCCTCGTGCTCGCGACCGTGCTTGAATAGCCATCGCGGAGACTCAGGTAGGGCAAAAACCAAGACGATGACGACGAGTGCGAAAACAATTTGGAAGGCCAGTGGAAGCCGCCATGCAACTGGGCCGCCGACGTATGACATGCCGAAATCGAACCAGTATGCGAAGACAATGCCAACACCTACGAAAAGTGTCTCGGCGGACACTAGTCGACCCCGGTATTTTCGATCACAGAGTTCGGATTGGTACCTAAGGATGTTTTCATGAGATTTCCGTTGAGGATCCGAGACGTGGACTTCACCTACATGGGAACAGTTGAGGTCTTCATACCGGTGCCGAGGCCCGTTACGATACGTCCAGTAACTAGGTGGGCGACAGTGTATGCGGCAGCGGTGCTCTCAAAGCAATCAAAGCAAATTCGGCCCCATATTTGACTATTTGACTATTTCTCTGGAGATAATTGATTAATTGAGTGACTTGC